>JAGKTI010001381.1:0-68873 GCA_018397915.1 Birgus latro | reverse complement strand
TATATATATATATATACACAGTATAGTTAAGGGTTGAAGTAGTGGTGATGATTTTTTTTTAAATATTTTACTGATCATTACAGTAAACTATGGGGAGCTGCTGTTGAAGGCACTTTTTGAGCATTGGCCAAGAACCTACCTATATGAGGAGAATGATAGTGGTGAGGGAGCTGAAGGTGGGCTGGCCAATCACAATGGCCACACCACCCCTCGTCCGGGCAACGAATACTTCTCCATACCACCACATACACCTGTTATTATCAGGTAGGAGGCTATGGGATGGTCTTGTATGTGTTTTGTGTGTGTGCATGTGTGAGTGAGTGCATGCATGTGTGCATGTGCTTACATAATCTCATGCAGTATTGTTGCTGACTGCATTCTGTATCATGAGATGTATGCTGATCACATCAAACAGTTATTTGTGTTCCATGAATGGCTCTCAGTGATTACGGAATTCCTTACACCTTCATTCACTGTTTTAAGAACACACGTATAAGATCTAGCCTAAATAACAAATACCTCTTCTTCACCTATTGCCCAACAGTGAGATTCAGGGTCGGACGTTGTACCGATTGTTGTGTGGGGATGCCGGGGGTGACACTGAGGGGGTCCTGCTGAATGAGACAGTACCACAGTGGGTCCTGGATATTGTGGTGGACAAGACATCACCAAAGCCCAAGAACAAAGTGTACTTCTTCCTCCTGCCCCATGCCTCATCAGGGATCAAGAGGGAGAAAAAGTGAGTTGGTGCAACAGGATTTTATGTTGTGTGTTATCTTTGTGTATGCCAGTGGAAGAAGAAGATTGTGTAAATATTGATGACATTAATAGTAAGGGTAATTGCCAACCCCATAATACCCCCTTTGAGGTGTGGTAACCATCCTCTTGATTCTTTGGTGGGAAAAAGGATCATGATGAAGATGATAGTAATGTTCATGATGATGGGAGTAGTTAACCCTTTAATTGCATAAGGAAATTATTAAGCACAGGCTGTGTTATATTGACCTATACCTCTGTAACCACCCTAGGGACCGGTTGAGTGCGAACGACTTCATCCAGATACGCAAAGTCCAGGAACATGTGTATGAGAAGGTTCTGGGTGGGGGCAGTGACGCTGGCTCTACCAACACCACCAACAACAACAACGACCGCGCCAGTGACGACAAGGCTGACACTGCATCCATCGCCGAGGAGCGTGTGCAGCTGCTTTGCAATGACAAGGTAGGTTGGTCAGGGAAGCTTAACTTGCTTTAGTAAACTGCAGCATAGTACAGTAGTCAAGTTGTGAGAATAGCCCAGTTCTATCAGGTAAAAATAAACCATAAATAATAACCAGGGACACTTGTCCTAACTTTATAACCAAGGCATATTGAATTTCATGGAATCACAGTTTAATACTAGATTGTTGGAGTGGCCCAATTGCATCAGGTTAAATGAATCGATTGTAGTATCTTTGTTAATTCCTACTCTTTCCATTTCAGGTGCTGGACCCAAACATGGACCTAAGAACAGTGCAGCATTTCATCTGGGGCAACTTCTCCCAAGACCTCGTTTTATTCTACAGACCAATTAAGTAAAAAAAATAAAAAATAAAAAAAAGCATTACGTTTGGCCAAGCATTCCCCATGGCTGAGGGGCTTATGTTGTCGCTAGCGTAGGAGGCTTGGTAGCACCTCTTCCTTACTGATTAATTTTCCTTATTACACCTTAATATTCTCTTGTATGGTATACATTTATACGTATGTATATACTGCATATATACTGTATATATATACTGTATATATATATAGTAATCCCTCCAATATCCGTTGTAATAGAGCCAAAGGCATGTCCGAATATTGGTTTTGTCCGGATATTGGTCCTGAAGCTCCAGCACTGGTTTTTCATGACCCTAATCTAACCTAACCTAAATCAGAAAACTACCTTCCTGCCTCCCTAGTGGACATGTATAGCACTTATTTAGGCCCCTTTTCACATAAATAATGCACACATAGCATGAATTTATTGAATTTTAACCAAAAAATGATGATTAGGAGCTCAGAACTTGCCAGCATAATATAAGTAAGTATCGGACATGTAAATCATCTTTTCTCACATTTTATGCACTAAATTATTGGATACAAAGCATCAAATACAGTAAATGATGTTAATTGCTACCAGAAAAATGGTTAGGTTAGGTTATGACCGGACATGAAATTCACTGCTTCAACCTTTTTCATTGCTGGTGCACTTAATAACCATGCATGAAAGAATTAAATTAAAAGCAGGAAATTATGATTAACACAATGTTAGGTTAGGTTGGGTTAGGACCGGACATGAAATTCACTGCTCCAACCTTTTTTCTAGCTGTTTTACTTAAGAACCATGCATGGAAAAATTAAATAGCAAGCAGGAAATTATGATTAACATTTACAGTAATTTTTTAACACGTGTACAGCATGATGAAAACAGGTTAGGCATGAAAATCTTTATGGTAACCATAGGTTAGGTTAGGTTAGGACTGGACATGAAATTAACTGCTTCAACCTTTTTTCTAGCTATTTTACTTAAGAACCATGCGTGGAAAAATTAAATAGCAAGCAGGAAATTATGATTAACATTTTTGGTAATTTTTTAACACATGTACAGCATGATGAAAACAGGTTAGGCATGAAAATCTTTATGGTAACCATAGGTTAGGTTAGGTTAGGACCAGACATGAAATTCACATCTTCCACCTTTTTTCTAGCTGTTTTACTTAAGAACCGTGCATGGAAAAATTAAATTGCAAGCAGGAAATTATGATTAACATTTAGGGTAATTTTTTAACACATGTACAGCATGATGAAAACAGGTTAGGCATGAAAATCTTTATGGTAACCATAGGTTAGGTTAGGTTAGGACCGGACATGAAATTAACTTGCTTCCACCTTTTTTCTAGCTGTTTTACTTAAGAACCATGCATGGAAAAATGAAATTGCAAGCAGGAAATTATGATTAACATTTAGGGTAATATCTTAACACATTAACAGCATGATGAAAACAGGTTAGGCATGAAAATCTTTATGGTAACCATAGGTTAGGTTAGGTTAGGACCGGACATGAAATTCACATCTTCCACCTTTTTTCTAGCTGTTTTACTTAAGAACCATGCATGGGAAAATTAAATTGCCATCAGGAAATTATGATTAACATTTTTGGTAATCTTTTAACACATTTACAGCATGACGAAAACAGGTTAGGCATGAAGTTAGGGTACTTACGAACAAGAAGCTACCCTCTGATGTAATAACCCACTCTATCATCTCAGACTCTGACAGGAAGACCTTGCATCTGACACACCTTTCCAATTGAGAATCACCAGCACTTATCACCAACACTTTACACAACGTTTTTTTTTTTTTATAACTGGAATCACATCACTTCACTGCACTGTACATAACAGTCAATTCCATCATCACACACATGATGAAGAAGGTGAAGAGCAGTATCAAGCACTGTAGGAGGTAGGGTATCACCACAAAAGCAATCAATATGGCCGCCATTGTCGGAGGTGTTCATGAGTCAGTAACTGAGTGGGTAATGGCGACCAACAGACAGATGCCACTAGTGTAAACATACCCGATCGGCACGGGCGGGAAATTCAGACTGACGCAGTCCCAAAAAATCGAAAATTTTTCAATTTTTTTTTTATTTTTTGGCATTTTGGGGGTTGGGCAACCCAGAATATCCGAATAGTGAGTATATCCAAGTATTGGACGTCCGAATATTAGAGGGATTACTGTATACAGTATGTGCGGAAAGTATTGACGCTAAAGGGCTGACGTCATTTTTTTTTGCGTTAAGTGAAGTAGGGTCAATACTACCCTCCCCTGTGATACGAAATGAGCTGACACTTTTTCAACGGGAGCTGGCAACCCTGCTTGATAGGTTTGGCACCACAGGAGCAGGCTCAGTAATGTTTGGGCAGCCACAGGAGGAGGATTGTCTCTGTGTGTGATGCACCACGAGGGCATGTTTCGACTCAAATAACACAGTTATTTGGTTACCTACCACATTCTCATCATGCCTAAAGTAACCACAAGCAAGGACAAACGTGTGAAGTGATTACTTTATACAAAGCTGGCCACAACCTCCCATTTATTGCAAATCAAACAGGTGTTAGACTGAGGACAGTGCAGAGACTGGTGAAGCGGTTCAAGGACAGTGGGGAGGCCATTCCTCCCACTCCACTTCCCAAGCCTGGGAGACCTCGTAAGACAACCTTCAGGACCCGTCAGCTGATCTCAAGGCAAGTTAGCAAGGATCCAAGGCTAACAGCACGGGATTTAAAAGAAAAGAACCCACAGTTGCTGGCAGATGTGTCTGTCAGAAGTGTGCAGCAACTGTTGTATGACAATCTGGGCTACAGGAGTTTTTGTGCTCGTAAAAAACCACTGCTAACTGCACTTCAGAAGAAAAAGAGAGTAAATTTTTGTAAGAAATATCTTGCCTGGAGTGAGGAGCAATGGAAAACTGTGCTTTGGAGTGATGATTCAACATTTACTGTCACTGGTACCCCTTCATCACAAGTGTACCGCAAACCAGGCAGTGACGACCCCCTGGATCCTAAGTACACTTCCAAGTTTGTTAAATACCCAGCCTCGCTCATGGCTTGGGGCTGCTTTACATATTATGGTGTTGGTAGGTTGGTAATTCTACCTGCAAATGAAAAAGTGAACCAGAACAATTATTTGGAGCTCTTATGTGATGTTTTAAGTGACTCTTTGGATAAAACCAAGGCAAGAGTATTTATGCAAGATTCTGCCCCTGCACATGTTGCAGAGTCAGTGAAACAGTGGCTAACAGACTGTTAGGTTCCCTTTATTCGAGATTGGCCCGGAAACAGCCCAGATATCAATCCCATTGAAAATTTATGGGCGCACATGAAGCGGCGCTGCGTAGTATGGACTCATCATCTTTGCTTAAACTTGAGGCTGCAGCTATGGAGCAGTTTTAGTCCGTCTGTTCTGCAAAACTACGCCATCAGTCTCCCCAGACGCCTTAAGAAGATAATAAAGGTGAAGGGGAATGCCAGTAAATACTAAATTCAATGGTGAGTGTTAATTTATTTGTTTCTCCTTGCTAACCACAAGAATGTTTTCTTTTTTTAAGATGGCGTCAACACCTTCCGTGCCTACTGTATATATACACATACATATACAGTATATTATATATATATATATATATATATATATATATATATATATATATATATACTTTTAGTATTGACATAGCTTGCAATGGTAACATACAGGATAATATTAAGTGCTCATTGCAGAAATAACTTAGTAAGAAAAAGGAATTTGGGAGCCTCCTTAACTGACGAGAATGTTGGCTTTAGTCTTCTTGGTTAACCCCTTGAATCTGGCGATATCTTTCTTTAGTTTGTTATTGCTGCCACCTGACAATATTGTTCAGCTGAGGAAGCAGCTTTTATGAAGAATTTAAATTGAAGGCTCTGTCTATCCCATGTAGTTTGAAAGGGGATTGCCTTCTCAGATATAAGGGGTTAATCAAGGCTATATCTAACCCCTCCAGTTGGAAAAAGAATAAATGTCTAAGACTGAAGGGGTTAATGAAGGCAGTATGTAACCCATTCAGGTCAACAGAGGAAAAAAATCAGATACCGAAACAGTAATTGAAGGCGATATCTACCCCACTAGTTTGAAAAAGTAGAAACTCTTAGAGTGAAAGAGTTAATGAAGGCTATATCTAACCCCTCTGCATCCCAAAAGGGCAGGCTTCCTCTTCATCTCTTCATTTTGAAAAAAGGACAGACCTCTCACTTCAAAGTGGTTAGTGAAGGGTTAATGGATAATCTAATCCCTCCAGTTCAAAAAAGTTAAGTATCACAGATTGAAGGGGTTAATGAAGGCTATACCTAATCCCTCCCATTTGAAAGGTCTCCCCTAAGCTGAATAAAATTGTCTGAGTTTGCAAGAATAAGCCAAAATAGACACTCAAGCTGAAGGGGTATACGACACTCCTGCATCTCTTCCTAACCTGTTTATTTCTGAAAATGATGCAGTAATAAAATTTTGTGTGATATTTAGTTGATTGTGTCAGTATAGAAAATATTTACTGTAAGTAACATACATAATATTAACAAAGGAATATACAGTATAAATATTCATATGGTCTCAAGTAACCCAGGAAACCATTTACTAAAATACGTGATAAATGGATGCTTTGTGATTGGGTGGGTTAAGGCACTGAAACTGGATTTTACATCACTATGAATATCTAAACTGAGTACCTTAGCCACGGTCCCTAGTGCTCCAGATGGTGCAGTAAGGGAATAAATGATACAAGATGAAGGTTATTTATGCAGTCTGTGTGAGTAAGGAAACTGGGTTGATCTTGTTATAGCCATAGTAGAGTCCCAGATCGCTCCACCTTACTTCATTATGCCTACCATGTGTTAAGAAAAAGACTAAGATAAAATGGCATGCAGAATAGTAGTAAGGTGTAATATGTAAAATAACTCGATTTGGAAGAGGTGGAAGAATGACTTCCAACGTGACGAGAATACAGTATAGCAGTGTGTGTGGCATACAGGGGGGGACATGCTGTTTGTGTGACTATATTCTTTTTGCACAAACTTTGGTCTAAAATTGCCATGTCTCCATCAGAGTGCTGAGTTTAATACATTAGCACCAGAGTATGATGCTTGTCATGAAGAAATGCTATGGAAAGGATATAGTGCCCTAGCATTTCCTTTTTCTGCCATTGAGCTGTGTGAAATAAGCTGCAAAAGGATGAAAATCTAGGCCAAGTTAGAGTAAAAGGAGTAAAGCACTGTCCTCTTCAGTGATGTGATATCTTTGTTGAGTATTCTTTCTTTCATCAGAAAGTTTTGTGAAGCCTAGGAAAGACTTCAGCTCCTGCATTCAGCTGGTGTCATCTTAATTTTACTGTTGTGGCTGCCAGACAGTTTTATTCAGCCCCCTAACAGGTGTGAAATTTATAAAGGCAATATCAGACTACTGGTACTCCGGTTCAGAAACTCTCTCCTAAGGTGAACGACATTGTCTGGTGGTAGGAAGAAACCCCAGTTGCACTTGGGTACATTCTCCTTTCTAAGACAGGTCACTGATGGACACAGAGAGGTCAAGGGAGGGCCTTTGTGCTGTGTACTGATGGTGCATTAGCCATGTTGCCTTTTTTTTTTTTTTTTTTTTTTTTTTTTTTTTTGTGCCAGGTGTCTTAGGAGTTAAGGCACTCCAACCAGACATTGCCCATGGGGGTCTTACTTTGAAGGGTGGTTGGGGTTTATTGGTGACATAATGTTGCTCAGGGGAGCACTGACAGATAACTCTAAATGTGTGGCCTGAGTAGCCTAGCTCTTGGTGAGGCAATACTGGATTGGATGACAGATGGTAGGAAGAATAAACTGTAAAATATGTCATTGAACTGGAGGCTTTAGCTGTAGCCATTTGTAGTTCATTCTGCCATCAGACAGTTTTATGAAGCTTAGGTCTCTCTTAAGCTCAGTAAAATTGCCTTAAGGTAGGAAGAATAAAAAAAAAAAAAAAGGCATTTCATTGAAGGGAATATAATGCTAAATGTTACTGTATAGAAACGACTTTTTTTTTTACCATAGTAGGATTAAAACCTTGACTACGAGTAAAGATTTTTATTTTAAATCCTTGGATTCATAGCACCGTCAAATAGGCTGAAACAACATTTGTCATTGACGAGTATGGCACTGCAAAAAACTGTACTTTTAGAGTACATTTCATTCCAATTTACATGTGTTTATATTGAAGTAATACTGTGACATGCAAAAATTTACCATGACACACAAAATACAGCCGAACATCGATATTTCAATATACTGTGCCAAAATTTCCACGAGACCCCTGAATAATACAATACAGTAAACAGATGGAGAGAACACTTCAATGAACTGTTGAACATAGAGAATGAAAGTAATGCAAGTATAAGTGGCTGGGGAATGGCAGGGAGGAGGGTTGTGAGAAGAGAGGAAGAAATCACCAGGATGGAAGTGGTGGAAGCAATGAAGAAAGTTAAAATGGGGAAAGCCCCAGGAATTGATGGAGTGTGTGGTGAAATGCTGAAGCATGGGGGAGAGATAGTAATAGAATGGATGTGGAAGGTGTGCAGATTGGCTTGAGAGGAGGGTAGAGTCCCGGAGGATTGGAAGTCAGGTATAATTATTCCTCCGTACAAAGGAAAAGGGGAAAAAGCAGTGTGTGGTAATCATAGGGGCATTTGCCTTCTCAGTGTAATAGGAAAAATATATGGTAGGATACTTATTGACAGAGTTAGGGAAATTACTGAGGAATTAGTTGGAGAAGAACAAGGAGGTTTTAGGAAGGGAAGAGGTTGTGTAGACCAGATATTCATTCTTAGATCCGTAATGGAAAAGTTTCTAGAGAAGGGCAAGAAGTTGTATGCAGCCTTCATGGATCTGGAGAAAGCATGTGACAGGGTGGATAGACAAGGTTTGTGGAAGGTATTAAGAATATATGGAGTGGATGGGAAGTTGTTGAAGGCAGTGAAGAGTATGTATGAGGGTGCTAAGGCTGCAGTGCGTGTGGATGGCAAACTGAGTCAATCTTTCCATTTGAAGGTTGGATTGAAACAAGGATGTGTCATGTCTCCATGGTTGTTCAATCTGTATATGGATGGGGTTATAAAAGAGATACAAGGTCGGGCAGTGGATGTTGGAGTGGCCCTAGTGAGAGAGGGCAGTGTTTGGAAACTACCTGTACTGTTGTTTGCAGATGATACTGTGTTGTTGAGTGAAGACGAAGGGGAGCTGCAAGGCTTGGTAGATGAGTTTGGGAGAGTGTGTAAGAAACGGAATCTAAAGGTGAATGTGGGGAAGAATAAAGTGATGGTCTTCGAGAGAAGGGAAGCCAGTGAGTGTACAGTGAGATTGGATGGGAAGGATATGGAGAATGTGAGTGAATTTAAGTACTTGGGCAGTGTGATGAGTAAGGATGGTAGTCTGGAGGGTGAAGTGCTCAAAAGGGTACAGCAGGGAAGAAAGGTTGCTGGTTCATTGAAAGCAGTGATAAGAAACAGGGAGGTGAGCATGGAAGTGAAAAAGTTGTTACATGACAGTATTGTGATACCAACTCTGACATATGGAAGTGAAGCTTGGACCCTGTTGGAAGGACAGAAGTCAAGAGTGAGAGCAGTGGAAATGAGTTATTTGAGAGGAGCATGTGGAGTCACATGGAGAGACAGACTAACAAATGAGGAAGTGAAGGAGCGTTGTGGTGTGATTGAGGACGTGATGGGAAGCGTTAGGAGAAGCACGTTAAGGTGGTTTGGGCATGTGGAGAGGATGGAGAGTGAAAGATTGACGAGGAGAGTGTATGTGAGTGAGGTGGAGGGGGCGAGAGGGAGGGGGAGGCCGAGGATGAGATGGAGGGATGGAGTGGAGAGGTATATGAGAGAGGGGGGTGTGAGTTGGGAGCGTGGTAGTGAAATGGCAGGGGACAGAGTGACATGGAGGCGATTTGTTTGTGGCCACCCCGTTCGGGATTAAGGCGTCTGGCAATAGACAGATAGATAGATATTGCATTAGAGTAGCCAGGGAAAAATAATTGTCCACCCTAATATTTGAAGAACCGAATAAAAGAAAAAAATAAAATTTAAAGTAGGAATATCAAGAAGCAAAAGCAGGGGGGTGGAGGAAGACCAGATACATGTAACTGAGTACTGTACCACAACATGTAGATACCAGAATAAAGAGATGTTATTGTGCAAGAAAAAGAATCCTCCTTTCTAAGGTGGCAGGCTTTGATGCTGTAAGCACCTCACATTGATGACAGCCTGTGCATTTTATTCTTGCTTCCTGTCAGACTATCTGATTATAGTCAGACACCTAAATCCCATAATGGGTGGCCACAAACCAAATGCCTCCATGTCACCTGTCTTTTGCTATTAGGCTGCCTTTCCTCCAGCTCACTTACCCCTCCCTTATATATCTCTTCATCCCATCCCTGTACCTAATCCACTCCCTACAGATGATTTTTCTTCAACTTAGGAGGGATATTTGGTTGTGAAGGGGGTAATGAAGGCTATATCAACCCCTTCAGTTTATAAAGCTATGTGAACTGAATAAAATGATTTGGAGATCAGAATAAAATGAAAGAGACCTTCTTGAGCTTAAGAGGGTGACCCCTTCACTATGATGGTGACTTTTTAAGTCTTGCTATTTCCAGACAGTGTTATTCAGTGTAGCAGGGCCTTTTGAAACAAGAGTGATAATAGCCTAAATGAACCCCTTCAGTGTGGGAGGATATTGACAAGTTGAATAAAATTGCTTAGAGGTAGTAATAGTAGTGGAACAACCCTGGTCTGTCTGGGTGAGTAGACCCATCAACCACAGGCAAATAATCACCTCTGCAGGGCTGTCTCATGCACAGAACTAATGTTTCCTTGCAGTGGACAGCCTCTCACCCCAACGAGGGGTGGGAAGAGTTTGGAGGTTTGTTCTTGGATGGATGCGTTTGTATCTCACATCCAGTTAACAGAAGCGTCATATTAGGGGGTAGCAAAAACAAATTAACACAGCCCAGCATCATAGTGAAGGGGTTAAACACAATTCTGAATGTATAAATTGGTATTCTTATATAACAAATGCCATTGCAATAATTTATTCCTGTTTTATTGTTTATAAGAAAAGTATTTTTAAGGTACAACATTTAGATGTGTATGGTGAGTTGTGGGATTTTTATACTAATTAAATAAGAGAAAAGGTAATTGCAGTACCAAGTTCATTTACTGTGCTCAATACTTTAATTTCCTAAAATATATTGGTGTTAGGGTATATGGTGTGATAGGTTTGGCCAGTCATGAAGGTGAACCCCACTAAGCCAGTGAGCATGAAAATGAGCAGAAACAAATGCTGACAAATAAGCATTTATTCCATTAAATCCTTTAACTTGAGGGTGTCATTTTATTCTTGCTTATTACACATGATTTTACTCAGTGTAGGAGGGCACCTTAGTAGTGAATAGGATGATTGGAGGCTATATTTAACCCCTCCAGTTAGAAATATTTCTCCTGAGCTTTGTAAAATTGTGTGGAGATAGCAAGACTGAAGTACTAGCACTCTCAGGCCCTTATGACTCCCAGTCAGGTAAAGAAAATCATCTTCCATTAGCCAGAACAGAATACTAGAACTGTTCTAACCAGGAGAAGGTTTATGTGGACTGATGCCAAGTACAAATTAATGAGCATGGAAGAACACCTGTAATTGAGCCTCTGGCTTTTGGAAGTGGTCATGAGAGGAAGTATGGATCCAAGCTTGTTCATGTTTGCTCTCAGGGTGTGGACTTAGCCTTAGTTTCTTATCCTAAGTGGCTCTGGAGATATCATAACACTTCATCTCTTTAGCTGTTATTTTGCACATTACACCTCATTATTTTCTTGTTTTTTTTTTTATGCAAGGAAGAAGGAGCCAAAGGCCACAGGCCTGCATAAATAACTGTTCCTTCCAAGAAAAAGCAAAAATAATACAAAAGAGAGCCAAATTCAAGATCCGTTCAATTCGAGATGCCTGGACACACTGCGTTTGAAAGACTGGAGATCATAGGAAGTAGGAAATACAGACAGAGGAAGACAGTTCCAGAGTTGACCAGTTGCATAAATGAAGGACTGGAAGTAACGGTTAACTCTTGCATTAGAGAGTTGGACAGAAAAGGGATGAGAGTTTGTTGCTAGACGGGTACTACGTGCCCGTCGTAGAGGTGGAGGGATGCAAGCAGACAGTTCAGAGGAACAGTGACCATTGAAGTAGCGATAGAAGAGAGATAAAGATGCAACAGCACGGCGAAGAGACAAAAGTTGAAGGGAATCAGTAAGAGGAGGAGAGTTAATGAGACGAAAAGCCTTTGACTCCACCCTATTGAGAAGAGCTGCATGTGGGGAGCCTCCCCACACATGAGAGTTGTACTCCATACACGGGCGAATAAAACCCGTGTACAAGGTCAACAACTGTGCAGGGGTAAAGAAAGTTTGGAATCGGCTTAGCACACCTAATCTCTTGGAAGCAGATTTCACAAGAGATGTAATATGTTCTTTCCAAGACAAATCCCGAGAGAATGAAACCCCAAGCATGTTCAAGGATGATGCAGGACTGAGCCGGACATTATTAAACATTAGTTGGTAATCCTGAGGAAGATTTTGTCGGGTTGATAAGTGTAAGAACTGAGTCTTTGATGCATTAAAAATAACAAGATTATTTTTACCCCAATCAGAGATACGAGCCAAGTCAGACATTAGGTGTGCCATAGCCTCATCCCTTTTTTGTTGAAGTAACTGCTGAGATGGACGTTGCAGGAACCGAATGGAAAGGTGAAGGGTGGAATCATCAGCATATGAGTGGATAGGGTTAGATGTACAGCTTAGGTCATTGAGCCAAATTCAAGATCCGTAGGTGATAGGACAGAGCCCTGAGGAACACCACTGTTGATAGGTCTAGGAGAGGAACGATGGCCGTCTACAACAGCGGCTATAGAACGACCAGAAAGGAAGCTAGAGATGAAGGCACAGATACAAGGATAGAAACCATAGGAGGGCAGTTTGGAAATTAAAGATTTATGCCAGACTCGATCGAAAGCCTTTGAGATGTCAAGTGCAATGACAAAGCTTTTGCCAAAGTTCCGAAAGGAGGATGACCAAGAGCCTGAAAGGTAGGTGAGAAGATCGCCAGTGGAGCGTCCCTGACGGAACCCATACTGACAATCAGAAAGAAGGTTGTGACAGGAAAGATGCTTTAAAATTTTTCTGTTAAGAATTGACTCGAAAACTTTTGAGACACAGGATGTTAAAGCAATTGGACGATAGTTAGAGGGTTGGGAATGGTCACCTTTCTTTGGGACTGGCTGAATGAGAGAAAACTTCCAGCAAGAAGGAAAGGTACAAGTTGAGAGACAAAGTCGAAAGAGTTTACCTAGGCAGGGTGTAAGCACAGAAACACAGTTTTTGAGGACAACAGGAGGGACTCCATCAGGACCATATGCCTTTTTAGTATTGAGGCCAGTGATGGCAGAAAACACATCAGCTGAAGAAATTTTAATGTCAGTCAAGAGGAAGTCAGAGGGGGGAAGTCAAGGAGGAATAGCACCGGAATCGTCTAAGGTGGAATTGGAGGAGAAAGTCTGAGCAAAGAGATCTGCTTTATCAGTAGAAGAAATAGCTACAGAGCCATCAGAGTAGAAAAGAGGAGGGAAGGATGATGAGGTAAAGTTGTTAGAAAGGTTTTTGGCAAGGTGCCAGAAGGAGAGTTGGGAACATTTAGCACGGATGAAATTGTTTTTAGCAGAGCGAAGAACAGACTTGGCACGATTCCGGGCAGAAATATATAAAAGGTGTGATTCAGGGGTGGGTTGGCTCCGGTACCTCTTATAGGCCCTCTCCTTGTTGCGGACAGCATTAGAACAAGCGTGATTAAACCAAGGCTTTCTTGCATTAGTCAGAGGATATGAGAAAGGAATGTATGCTTCCATGCCCGAGAGAATAACCTCCGTAACGCGCAAGGCACACTCAGATGGCTCCCGGCATTAGCTGTAGCGGTTGTAAACCCAGGCCCATCTGAAGCATGAACCCCATGTACTGCATACTGAAGCTACCCTTATCCAGCTGTCCACCATTCCCCCTTTGGGAGATAGAGAAGGAACTGAAATGTATAACTGGGCTCCAAAGCCTGCATGAGAGTCCCTCTCCAGCACTGTGTCAGTATGAAAAGCATTTAAATGATATGAAAGACAATGTCAAGGCGTAATAATATCAGAAATAAAGTGCTAAGAAAAAGATGCCATGAAACCTACAGTGCCACAAAGAATGCAGCCATAAATACAAGTGTACAGGATTCTGTTGTGTGGTTAATGTGAAACAGTTCATTGAAGAAAATTACTATTATTTTTTCATCAGGCTGGACTGCTCTATCTGAAGACATATTGTTTTCATCTTCATATCTTCCGGCCTTTTATTTTTAGGTTAACCCTTTCATTGTTATGTTGTTCCACATTATTCTTCTCATATGTGAATGATTTTATTCACTTTCTTTGTTTCATTTGAAGAATGTTTTTTAAATATAGGGATTAAAGAAAGTTGCAACTAACCCCTGCAGTTTTGAAAAGTCTCTCCAAAACTATAAAATCATCAGGAAATAGAAAGAATAAAATGAAATACTGTATACTGGTACCTCATTGGAGTGAAGGGGTTGAGATTTTTTTTTTTTTTCAAATTGGTTAGATATAGCCCTCATTGACTCCATCAGTACAAGAAACTTTTCAGAGTTCCATAATATTATCTGGAGGTAGCAAGTTTGAACTTAAAAAAAAAAAACGATAGATGTAACTGGAGTGAAGCGATTTAGGCAAAGTGCTCAGACCCGTATTTTTGTCATGTATTCTGTGGTTTAATTCAAATAAGCATAAATTTTCTACTTTATTCAGTTTGTATAAATTAATTCTTTAGTGAAGTGATATTAGTCAGAGGGTTATTAAAATGTCCACTTGAAATGTTTGTTGCTGACTGCCTGCCTGAGTTTATATGATGGGTGGGTGGATTATATTTAATTGCAGCCTATTCCATGAAGTGATATTATAGTTTTTTTTTCTTTTTCACTTTAACTTGCCTAAAATTTAAGTCTGTCTATCATAAATGCTGTTGTGTAACAAGAGATTAATACTTGAACACACTGTAGTCATAAAGCAGTACTGTGAAAAGGATGCAAAGTTGTAGTACTGTATTGTCATATGTTGCCATTGGGCTGTGGGAAATAAGCTGCCAAACAACAAATATTTCTGCCAAGTTATCATGAAAACATTTTTATAGTAACATACTGTACATTTTTTCCATAGACTGATAGTTGTATCATACTGTACATGATTTTCCATTTGACACACTGTATTGGTAGAATCATTGTTCTGTTAGTGTTATGTGAAGGCTATTTAGATCATCAGTATTGAAACAGTTTGGGAAATAAATGCTCCTGGACTGTAACGAATGCCTCTAGACTGGTCACCGTTGAAAATGAGGTTGTGTTGCCCCACTGAGTTGAGTCTTCATGCTACTTAGGCTGTCACTGTAATCATAACATCATCTCTACCTACAACTAATAAGTACATTTTATTTAAAAAGTAGTAACTTTATTTTATTTCTTCCTCATATAATGGTTTAAGGTACAATGCATCATTTGAGAGGGGTGTCTTGACATGGGAGCAGTCATGACTGAGTATAGCTGCTCAGATATACAATTATCTCTCAACTCCTTCTTTACCCCCTGAAAGGGGGAAGATGGACTGCGAAAGAATGTATCGTCAACCTGTAGTTCACCAGGTTCACATTAAGATGACCTTAGGGTTACAGCCACAACTACAGCACTAAGGTGCAAGTCAAGATGGAGATCAGAGAGTGAGGTGGTCTTCCCTTCGTAGGACAAGTACTTACCTAGATACAGTATTTTGTTCTAGCAAATGCAGACACATATATTTTGCTGAGAGAGAACCTGCCCAAACAGAGGATTGATAATGAAGTTTTAACGTTTGAGCTTGACAAAAGGTATATGGAACTTAGTGTACTGAAAGAATAGGACAATATGGAAGAGTATAAAATTAGGACAAAAATTGAATTACCTAGGGGTGAAGCTAGGATTTGAACCCTTTGAAGCCAGGTGACATCTTTTAGAGTGTATTTTTGCTGCTACTGGATAATTTTATTCAACTTAAGGACTCTTATTTCCAAGGGGTATGTTAAGGCTGTATCAAACCCTTCCAGTTTGAAAAGCCCATCCTCAGCTGAATAGACTCATCAGGAGATAGAAAAAACAAAACAAGAGACATTCATTCTCTCTCTCTCACACTCTCTTTC
Source organism: Birgus latro (assembly GCA_018397915.1). Taxonomy (NCBI): domain Eukaryota; kingdom Metazoa; phylum Arthropoda; class Malacostraca; order Decapoda; family Coenobitidae; genus Birgus; species Birgus latro. The sequence continues at coordinate 52,991 of JAGKTI010001381.1, read as the reverse complement.
TCCTTCCATGCCTCATTCTTTCCTTCATTTTCTCCTTCCTTCCTTCCTTCTCTCCCTCTCACTTTCCTTTTCTTTCCTCGATCCTCCTCTCCTTCCCTCCCTCCTTCACTTCCTGGTTCTCCCCCTCTCTCTTTCATCTTTTTTTGTCCTTCCTCCTCATTTTCTCTCCTCCCTTTCTTCTTTAGCTCCTCCCTCCTCTTCGTTCTCCTTCCCTCCAATTTCACTTCCTCTTTCCTTTCTTCTTTTTCTTCTCCCTTTCTCTTCCTTCTTCACTTCCACCTTTCTTCTTTTTTCTTTCCTTCCTCCTTCACCTTCTCATTTCCTTTTGTTTCTCTCAATTTTTTTCATCCTTCCTCTCTCTCCCTCATTCATTTCTTGATTTCCTCCTTCCTCGTTTTCATGTTTCCTCCCTCCTCTCCCTCTTTCATTTCCCCCATTCTTCTCTCTCTTTCCTTTCTTCCCTACTCTCCTTTCCTCCTTCATTCACTTTGTTATTCCCTCCTTCTTCCTCTATTTTTCATCTTTCCTCCCTCTCCTTCTTTTCCCCATTTGCTTCTCTCTCTCTCTCTCTCTCTCTCATTTATCCCATCCTTTCCTCACCTCTGTCTGTGGTCCGTACTCTCTGGTCGGGAAGCTCCCTAACACCTCTTCCTCAGCGATTTAATTTTGAATATGGTTGGTTAGTACCTTTTTGTATGTTATTTATGCAGAGTATGAAAATATTCAAAGGATTTATATTACAGGACAGTAAAGTGTAATATGCAAATAAATCGTTTAGGAAAAGGTGCTAGGGAGCCGCCTTACCCGACGAGAATGCGGGCCGGTAAGATAAGTAGAGGTCATTTCCTCTCTCGTCTCCAGCTCATCTTTGGTCTCCCCCTCCACTTTCCTCACAGATCAGTTTTCTCAGGATTTCATTATTTCAAAATTCAGCGGCGTAGCGTTATCAGAATACCGCCATAATTGCCTGCTGACTCACTGAGCGGCTTCTAATCTCGCCACCCTAATCTACGATCGGAGCATTGATATGGGTCACTTAGAGCAACGTTCCTCAGTACAGATTACGAACTGTTTTTAGCCGCTATTTGTAGGTATATTCGTTTTGGCCTTGCGGTGAATGTATGATATATTTACCTGGCACAGTGAAGCCATAGGAGTGCGTGGGGAAACCATTGCGTGGACGTTTTGCCGTGTAAGTGATGGTCCGACTGTAGTGTGAGACTGTTCCCTGCCACGCCCTCAACCTCCGCCTCCGGAAATGAAGGTACGGCACAGCTTGCTAGACAGTACTTTAAGTTTTGACGAAAGTTACTATACTCGTTCCACCTTAACTTGTTCCGGATTTTCATCCTCTTGTAGCTTTTTGTGTAACTTATTTACAAAAAAAGACAGTATAGCGGCATTACATCCTATAGCACTCTCCCGTGACCAGTATCATATGTAACTTAGGTGTTAATCTGTTGTCACACCTCACCGTTCAAGATGGTTAGAGGGCAGTTTTAGGCAATATTAGAGTTGTTGTAGTTGTAGTTGCTTAACCTCTTCCTGTCTGGGCGAGAAGACCTGTCAACCACAGGCAAACACTGCTTCTGTGGAGCCCTCCTACAGGTACAGTGCAAGTATGTACTCTATGCAGGGAACCGCTCCCACCGTCCTTTGTGGCAGATAGCGTCTCATCAATGTCGGACAAGGTCCTTCCCACGGCGAGCTGCAGGAAAATACAGTATATGGAGGTTTGACTCCCGGATTGACGCCGCAGTTACTCCACCCTGGGTCACAGTGCTACCACGTGTGGGTTCCTCCTCAGCGCCACAATGACAAAGTAAAAAGAGAACAACTCTTTTCAACTTAGTGCCGTAGTTGACAGCTAAGTGTAGTAAGGCTGGAGGTTCTGTCTAATTAGACAAGGTGATTCCTTCCTTCCTTGCTACAAACTACTTCGATATTGCTTGGCCGTACCTGCTTAAGCCACGGAAAATTCTCTTACCTAGTAGCCAAACTTTACCCTGTAATAGATTTTGCTTCCTATCGAAATTTACTCCCCTGCAAATGTTATGGCCGAATTGTTGAAACTTCTAGAGGGTGAGGGGAAAGACACAACCCAATTTATTTATTTATTATCACCCGCGTTTAGAAGACGGAGCAATAATGTGTGTAACTCACCGGGTCGGTCAGGATCACTTGATGGTAGTGATCGTCAGCTTTTACCCTCCCGGAAGGGAGCTGAGAGCTCATATAGTCCGGTCTGTGGGCAAGGCTGTGACCTTCACACACGCACACACCCATCCCCTTGCTCAAGGGGGAGTAGACTTTCTGACCATCACTTGGTGGTGGTCAGAATACAAGTCCAAATGAAATGGAGAAATAGCAGAAGGGAAGGACAGGAGGAAGCAGTGCATACAAGGAGGGTGGAAAAGTTACAAGAGGATGGAAAAAAGGCAGAATACAAGAGGGAAGTGGAGGAGCGATTGGGTAAATATGGACTGGAGCAGATGGGGGCCTCGAAGGTGTGTGCAAGATATTCACAGAAGAAATCTGTGCAGCGTCTGAGGTTGTGTGTGGGGTGAAGAGAAGACGAAAAGGGGTGCAGGGAACAGCTTGGTGGAATGAAGAGGTGAGAGAGGCTGTGACACAAAAGAAGAAAGCATATAGTGAATGGATGAGAAAACTGTGGCGTAGAAGAAGTTGAGAGACGGAAGAGATAGTTATATGCAGAAAGGAGGAGAGAGGTGAAAAGATTAGTAAGAGAAAGTAATAAGAGAGTGGATGAGGAATTTGGAAGGAACTTGAGTGTAAAGTGGGGGGAATGTAAGAAAATGTTTTGGAAAGAGGTTAGACAGGGTGCCAAAGAAGTTAGCTGGGGAGTGAAAGATAAATATGGTAGATTACTAGTGGAGAAGGGAGAAAAGTGAGCAGATGGAAAGAACACTTTAAGGAATTGTTGAGCCCAGAGAATGAAAGTAATGCAAGTATAAGGGGCTGGGGAATGGCTGGGAGAAGGAGGGATGTGGAAAGAGAGAAAGAAATCAGTAGGATGGAAGATGTGGAAGCAATGAAGAAAGTTACAAAGGGGAAAGCCCTAGGAATTGATGGAGTGTGTGGTGAAATGCTGAAGCATGAGGGAGAGATAGTAGTAGAATGGATGTGGAAGATGTGCAGATTGGCCTGGGAGTAAGGTAGAGTCCCGTAGGATTGGAAGTCAGGTATAATTATTCCCCTGTACAAAGGAAAAGGGGAAAAAGAAGTGTGTGGTAATCATAGGGACATTTGTCTTCTTAGCGTAATAGGAAAAGTATATGGTAGGATATTTATTGACAGAGTTAGGGAAATAATAGAGGAATCAGTTGGAGAAGAACATGGAGGTTTTAGGAAGGGAAGAGGTTGTGTAGATCAGATATTCAACCTTAGATCTTTAGTGGAAAAGTTTCTAGAGAAGGGAAAGACGTTGTATGCGGCCTTTATGGATTAGGAGAAAGCGTATGACAGGGAGGATAGACAAGGATTGTGGAAAGTATTAAGTATGGAGTAGATGGGAAATTGTTGAAGGCCGTGAAGAGTATGTATGAGGGTGCTAAGGCTGCAGTGCGTGTGGATAGTGAAATGAGTGAACTTTTCTATTTGGAGGTTGGATTTAAAAAAGGATGTGTCATGTCTCCATGGTTGTTCAGTCTGTATATGGATGGGGTAATAAAAGAGATGCAAGGTAGGGCAGTGAATGTTGGAGCGGCCCTAGTGAGAGAGGGCAGTGTTTGGAAACTCCCTGTACTGTTGTTTGCAGATGATACTGTGTTGTTGAGTGAAGACGAAGGGGAGCTGCAAGGCTAGGTGTATGAATTTGGGAGAGTGTGTAAGGAAAGGAATATAAAGGTGAATGTAGAGAAGAATAAAGTTCTGGTCTTCGAGAGAAGTGGTCAGTGAATGTACAGTGAGGCTGGATGAGGAGGAAATGGAAAATGTGAGTGCATTTAAGTACTTGAGTAGTGTGATGAGTAAGAATGGAAGTTTAAAGGGTGAAGTGCTTGAAAGGGTACAACAAGGAAGAAAAGTTGCTGGTTCCTTGAAAGTAGTGATGAGAAACAGGGAAGTGAACACGGAAGTGGAAAAGCTACTATATGACAATATTGTGATACCACCTATAACGTATGGAAGTGAAACTTGGACCTTATTGGAGGGACAGAAGTCAAGAGTGAGAACATTGGAAATGAGTTATTTGAGAGGAGCATATGGCGTCACATGGAGAGGCAGACTAACAAATGAGGAAGTGAAGGAGCGTTGTGGTGTGGATGTGGATGTGACAGGAAGCGTTATGAGAAACACACCGAGGTGGTTTGGCCATGTGGAGAGGAGGGAGAGTGAGTGGTTGACGAGGAGAGTGTATGTGAGTGAGGTGGAGAGGGGGAGAGTTAGGGGGAGGCCAAGGATGAGACGGAGGGATGGAGTGGAGAGGTATATGAGAGAGGGGTGTGTGAGCTGGGAGCAGCGCAATGAAATGGCGGGGGACAGGGTGACATGGAGGCGATTTGTTTGTGGCCACCCCTTACGGGATTAAGGCGTCCGGCAATGGATAGATAGACAACTCAAGTATCTGCGTTCATAGAAAGCTCACCTAGCCCCAATCTGTCACAAAAAAATTACTGTATACACAAGTTTAAGTGGAATTTTGCATGGTAACAGAGGTGAAAACGGACGTAGCTAGCTAGGATTTACAAATGGGATGGCCCAAGAGGAAATCTTTCGGGCGGGTCCTAGGGATATCCCCCATATAAATGGTTTTCGGTTAGTGACACCCCGGCCACCTTTCTGGTTACGCCGTTGGTTACACATAAACTAAGCTTAGTAGTTCGTGGGAGGGGGCACACACCCGACTCTCAATCCTGCCCCGGCAAGAAAACATCCATGCACAGATCAGAAGGTAAATGAATAGAAACTAGTATGGGTATAATACGGTACTTACTGACTCACTTAGGTTGCAAGGACCACAGGAGATATGCATTTGGGAGTTCTAGGATGGGGCTCAGTCCATTCTCGACTCCTCCAGATAAAAAGCATCTTCATTTTTCTAATTAAAAGGTTGAAATTTCGCGTGTGCATACCCAATGTCATGGACGCCATAGACTCAATCCTTATCCCCCAGAGAATTCAGTATATCCGTAACTTTAAGGGTGTCACACGCACCAAGTTTGTGCGTGCAAAGGTAGGTTTACCTATGCAGTGAGTGCCATATATATAAGTTGGGGAATTTGAAATAAAGTACTTTGTATTTAGGATCACATCACATGCACGAAGTTCGTTTATGCACAAAGTACGTTATGCACAAAGTACCATATACCACACCCCTGGATACGTTAGGTGACTTCCTTAGGTGTACAGAGGGACAGTCTGTCTAGAAAATCATATTATATCTTTGTATGTCATGGGAAATCAGCCACTTACATTATTATGCCCAATGGCCTAGGATGTAGTAAAGGGTACTTCAGTGCATAGGATAAATTATGCGTGGTTGAACTTAGTGTACTAGTCCTCTGTAAAGTTGACTGTCGTGTGCAGCGTTTTCATTAACATGGGTTTCAGTGCCAGATAAGATTCTCTTGTTGGGCTACGTGTATGATGCACCTGAAAGTGAGAACGAACGAGGAGTTGGACACGAGTTTTGATTTGCTAAAATTGAGTTTATTTTCCGTCGCGTACTGGAAATACTGCATCTAACAACAGCAAATCTAATGAGAGTGCTCAAGATTTAATTAGACTGCCCCCTCTGGGCGAGCTGGCTAACCATGATAGGTCATTGGCTATGTTATAAAGGTGATTATTTTACTTTCTTAATCGACGTCACTGTCACAGCATAATTCAGTACCTCTAGCGATTAACTTATCTTTGTATCGGAACCCACACTATACAAGTAGCGATGCTATTTTGTTTTATTTTTGACGTCAGGCTCTGTTTATAAGTGTAAGTGACATTTTTTATTGTTTACTATATGACAACACGGGACCTTGGCAGGAGGTGAGATTGTGTGTATTTCACATTTGTCCCTTTCCATCCACTTCTTCATTGAATAGGGACCTGGATGTATAATAGGGCATTGTATGGCATATTCTAGGGGATGACTGGAACTTGACAAGCGTATTTGTATGCCATAAATGACTCCTTTACAGTCGATAGGCATTAATCCAAATCTTGTCTTGATCTCAGTGTCGTGTACTCTTATAAAAATGAGAATGTAACTCTTCCGTTAACCTTTCAATGGTCGGGACAGCATACGTATGTCGTTGCAGCCAGTCCCAGACGATTTTATTCAGTCTCAATCAGAGGGTGTGTACTGAATGGTAACTCCAGCCAGGTCCGAAGAGCTTTGAATTAATATTCCACTTCACCTTGACCATGTGTTTTCATTCAGCTGAGTGAGTCATAGAAGGTTGAGAGGATTACCACTGCTACCATTGCTTACCATACAGAGTGCTTCCAGGCATTACTTCAGGTAGTTATGTCGTGGTAGGGTCTTCATGCCTTATCGCTTGGTTTAATCCTTCACTTTAGCAGGAGGCAGACACAGCTAAAATAACCCTTCTTCGTTTTGGCAGGAGGCAGACACAGTTAATTAAATCCTTCATGCTTTTGTCAGGAGATACGCAATGGTGGTGGGATGCCTGGGGTAGAGGAAGAGGCGGGTGTGACGAACGATGAGAGTGAGCCCGCAGCCCACCAGGAGGACCCACTGAGGAAGGAGGAGGCACAGGAGGTGGGGTTGTCAAGTTAAAAGGTTTTTCAACGTTACAAGAAAATAAACACAGCCTGTATATTCTTCACTTTTTTTTTTTGTTCAATTTATCTTGGCCAGTGTTTAAATTTTTTTATTTTTCACCAGATTATTTCTGTCATTTTCTGTGTTGGTTGATTTGATATATTTGATTGTCAGAAACATGTTTTTAGATGTTAAATTAACATCCTCTAACCACACCACAAGAGGTCATAATGTATTCTGACTGCACTGCTGTGCTTTTCCATGCATATCAATAGTGGCAGTCTGCATCTTTGGCCAAGCACCTTATCCTCTTCATAATACTCAGTATATCAAATGTGAAGATAGATGAGGTTACTTTAACTTATAAAGAACATTTTTCTGCAACCTGCAACATCAGATCAACCCACATATGACAAAATAAAGCTAGTGGTAAAAAAGAGTCTGTAAATTCAAAATAAGTTTCAGAGCTTTGTCAGCCACCAAAAATAGCACACTCTTTATAATTTAATTAGCATAGCAGGTTGATCACATGTAATAATTACAGGTGTTCAGTTAATGAGCATTAAAAATGAGAGGCTTACTTGTACCTTTGTTGTTTCATTTTTAATAATATGGCCCATATTGCTGATACCTCTCTGCTTTAGATCTCAGACCACACCTTCCTTAATACCATCATCCTGAGGTCATTGTCTTCATATTTTCTAGCCAGCGTAAAATATGGACTAAATATATAATGGTCATCAAAATCCAGTACTAGATTGAAGCATGTCTCTAGATCTGGTGGCAAAAACACTAACTTGGCATGTTTGACAGGAGGCGGGAAGCAGGGAGGAGGAGGAGCAGGAGAGGCGGAACAAGCAACACACCCCCAGACTCTCCTTCAGGAAGTATTTGGAGGACAAGATCATGCTGGCCTGCAAGTTGATTATCCTCTTCCTGGCACTAGTCATTGTGGTACAAAGCAAGTGAGTATTGCACTAGATTTGGTAGTGAGATGATTGTGCTGTTTTAGAGCCTTGGACTCTAGACTCCCTGCTTATTGTAAGTTAAATTTCTTGGTTTTCCTTTATTATTTTCTCTTTTTTTACTTTTATTTTTAGCACAAAGTGGGTTTTGGATGATAATGATCCTGTTTTTATGCATCATCTTCACAGCCAGGTTTTAAGTTAATTGGACACAAAATTAACCCTCATGCCCTTCATACGCATTTGACATATATGATCATCTAACCCCCCTCAGGGTTTTCATATGCATTTAGACTCATATGAACCATTGGATGAAAAACACAAGAAAGAAAAAGCATATGATCTGCTTTCACATGCATTGTAGGCTCCTGTGTCTGGCAGTGGTGTGCCTAACTGTACACGTGTGTCTCACTGGTCCAAGTTGCAGATGATAGTCTTTTGCTTTTTTTGGCTAATATATTACAGTATGTCTCACTTTGATTGGGACCAGAAATTAGTACCAGGTACTGTAGCAAATTTTCATGTGCTCAATACACTTAATTACTCAAAGACTGCATGATATATGTTTATATTACTTAGGTGTCAAACAGAAGAGAGATTGTATTTTCTACAGTGATACAGTATTTTACTTCCTCAGTAAGTTCCAATTTCTTTGTGATTGAACGCAGTATAGTATTGACACACTTATTTCTACATAAATTTATAAGTTTACAAATTTATGGCCCAAGAACAAAAGAAAGCTACGCCTTTTGGTTTTCCAATGCAACAAAAGAATAATTGGTATCTGCATTAGGGCCCATTCTGTAGCAAAAAGTATAAACTGTACTTTCAGTGCGAAGGGAATATCTGGCTGGGCTGAAACTGGGAGGGGGAACAGAGGTGTTCGGGTGTGGTTTCCTGAGAGGGTTAACATGCAGGTATTGCTAAGTTGTCTGAATGCAGTCTTCTCCTAAAATATGACATCCGAGAAACTTGTGTCAGCATTTCCCAGGTTACTGTAATTGTGTATTGGCACCAAAAAGAGTAATGTGATTTATTACTGTAATGGATGGATGGTTGGAATTTATTGCTCACATACAGTAGGCGCGGAAAGTGTTGACGCCATCTTAAAAAAAAGAAAACATTCTTGTGGTTAGCAAGGAGAAACAAATAAATTAACACTCACCATTGAATTTAGTATTTACTGGCATTTCCCTTCACCTTGATTATCTTCTTAAGGCGTCTGGGGAGACTGATGGCGTAGTTTTGCAGAACAGCCAGACTAAAACTGCTCCATAGCTGCAGCCTCAAGTTTAGGCAAAGATGATGTGTCCATACTACGCAGCTGCCGCTTCATGTGCGCCCATAAATTCTCAATGGGATTGATATCTGGGCTGTTTCCGGGCCAGTCTCGAATAAAGGGAACCTCACAGTCTGTTAGCCACTGTTTCACTGACTTGCAACATGTGCAGGGGCAGAATCTTGCATAAATACAGTACTCTTGCCTTGGTTTTATCCAAAGAGTCACTTAAAACATCACATAAGAGCTCCAAATAATTGTTCTGGTTCACTTTTTCATTTGCAGGTAGAATTACCAACCTACCAACACCATAATATGTAAAGCAGCCCCAAGCCATGAGTGAGGCTGGGTATTTAACAAACTTGGAAGTGTACTTGGGGTCCAGGGGGTCACTGCCTGGTTTGCAGTACACTCGTGATGAAGGGGTACCAGTGACAGTAAATGTTGACTCATCACTCCAAAGCACAGTTTTCCATTGCTTCTCACTCCATGCAAGATATTTCTTACAAAAATTTACTCTCTTTTTCTTCTGAAGTGCAGTTAGCAGTGGTTTTTTACGAGCACAAAAACTCCTGTAGCCCAGATCATCATGCGACAGCTGCTGCACACTTCTGACAGACACATCTGCCAGCAACTGTGGGTTTTCTTTTAAATCCCGTGCTGTTAGCCTTGGATCCTTGCTAACTTGCCTTGAGATCAGCTAACGGGTCCTGAAGGTTGTCTTACGAGGTCTCTCAGGCTTGGGAAGTGGAGTGGGAGGAATGGCCTCCCCATTGTCCTTGAACCGCTTCACCAGTCTCTGCACTGTCCTCAGTCTAACACCTGTTTGATTTGCAATAAATGGGAGTTTGTGGCCAGCTTTGTATAAAGTAATCACTTCCACACGTTTGTCCTTGCTTGTGGTTACTTTAGGCATGATGAGAATGTGGTAGGTAACCAAATAACTGTGTTATTTGAGTCAAAACATGCCCTCGTGGTGCATCACACACAGAGACAATCCTCCTCCTGTGGCTGCCCAAACATTACTGAGCCTGCTCCTGTGATGCCAAACCTATCAAGCAGGGTTGCCAGCTCCCTTTGAAAAAGCGTCAGCTCATTTCACATCACAGGGGAGGGTAGTATTGACCCTACTTCACTTAACGCGAAAAAGAATGACGTCGGCAAAAAAACGTCAATACTTTCCGCGCCTACTGTAATGCCACTCGAAACATAGTGCCCAGTCATTCTTGCCTAAAATGTTTGGACTGTGCAGTCTAGCCCTGGGCCCCTGTGCTTTTGGTGGGGCAGTAGATGTGTAATGTTGTATAGTTTAATTTATTACATGATAAATTTCGTTTTTCGTTTCTGAAGGCTGCAACATGCTTGCATGCGTCGGCCTTTTTGGATTGGAGCGTGTAGCATTTTATGACCAGATGCCCTTCCTGATGTCTACCAATGACCCTTGGGTGGATTTGATCCTCCGACCCTACAGCCAGAGCGGAGCGCTCTAACCCACAGAGCCACGGCTTATTACATGATAAATAAATACAGTAATATGCTGTATCTGCCAGTTGCTCAGCGTATGTATAGAATTATCCGTAGTGTAACACTTTCCAATCAAAGCTCCTTTCTCTTCAGTACTAAACTATATTCTTCCCATATACATTTATGATGTGCCAGCATTATTATGGTACAGTGTACATTAATGGCCCTTAGTTCATATTCTAATTGACCGGAGATTTCATAACACTTCTTCCCCTGTGATTTATTTTGTACTTTGCACCTCGGTACTTCTTGTATGTTACTGATGCTAACCCTCTTGAAATAGAAGTGATATAAATACCATACAAGAGAATACTAAGGTGTAGCTAATGTGAAAAATATATTGCTAAGGAATCGACGATATGAAGCCTCCTGTATCACTCAGAATGTAGCCTCTGAGCCCATTGTAACATGTTAAATACCTGGTACTATATATGCTAAACTCAGCTGCACATTATTACCTACAGCAGTACATACACATTTGACCTTTTTCCTGAACTTGATTAAGTGGGTATTTTAGACAGGCTAACACTGGATCAGATTAACCCCTTAATTAATCCGGTGACGTATTGTATAACATTTTTTATTTTATTCTTTCTTCTGCCAAATGATTATATTCAGCTTAGGATGAATTTTTTTTTTCTTTTAAATTTTGGAGGGTTTACAGTACATACAGATTTCATTAATGTCTATAATACAAAACATCTTTCTTAAGTTGAATGTAATCATCTGGAAGTAGCAAGAATGAACCAGTAAAGTATATCATCGCATTAAGGATTGAGAGAAATTAAAGTAATTAGAGGTTTGAAAATGATCTCAATTGACCCATTTGCTGTATATTATTGTGTTACGGTACTGTGTTTTAGGCAAACACCAGATAATTTTACCAACCTGAGAGATCCTAATAGGTGAAGGGTTAAAATTTGTTAATGCTTTCAGTGTAGTGGCATCTATTGTGTTCTTGTTACTGCCAGATGATTTTATTCAGTGTAGGTGGGACTTTTTAAATTAGAGAGATTCATTCACCTTTTGAATCTAGGTGGCATCCTTTTCAGTCCATTCCTGCTGCTACCAGATAATTTAAGTCAACTTAGGAATGACCTGATGTATTCAAAGGGTGTACTAAGGCTGTATCTAACCCCCTTCAGTTCAGAAAGTCTCTCATAAGCTGAATAAAAGCATCAGGAGAGCAAAATCAAAATGGAAAAGACATCCCTAATCTCAGTTGTTTAATCTCTTCACTATAAGACATCTTCCTCACTTGAATAAAATTGTCTGAAAAAAAAAGAAAAAAAAAGATATCATAGTGAAAGGGTTCTATACATACAGTAGAGTGTAGCATAGAATACAAGCATTCCTCGCTATATATTTGAGATGTTTTCTTAAATATCAGAGCATTTTCATACAACTGCTACTGTAAATTGGCCCATCAGCTTTATACGGAACATTGAAACTTTAGAACAGGCAGCTTTTATGGACTTTCCTCTGGATTTAATGGCATAGATTGTAAAAACTTTTAAGAAGATGATTCAGCAAAGATCATAAAAAATTAAGAGAAAGAATACTCAAGACATAAAGTCTTCACATGTCTTTCATTTTTTGATGTTCGTTGTTGCTGTTAAATCCACAGTAAAGAAAAATTGTATAATAAAGTTGCAGTGGAACCATTAAAGCCTTTTTGCCCATTTTCCCATTGTGAAATTTCACTACACATCACAAAAACTGTATATGTTTACTATATAGAGTGCCCCAGGAAGTGTGTGTGAAACTTTAGCAGCATACTTTTTAAACTAACCTCGAGTTTAAAAAATGCTACATCAACCGTGAGTGTAAAAAATATCAGTATGGGTCAAGTTTTCAACTGTTTCAGAGCTAAATTATATATGATCATATGGGTGAAGTGTGAGATACCATTTTCATCCATAGTCATAATTAATTATAGCTCTAATGGTTGAGAATTGGACCAGTGTTGTGCATTTATTATCATACTCAAAACTAGCCCAGAGTAATGTAAGGTTCTCACATATTTACCGGGTCACCTGTAAGCAGTACGGTAGTTATAGTAATGTAAAAGCCACAAGATCAGTAATTTAGTATCATGAAGACTAATATTGTGTAATCTCTTCCACTAGTTCATGGGCCATAACATCTGAAGGGTAAGGGTGAAGTTCATTTATCTTGCATTATTTTATGTAGTGCTGGGTCTTGATTTCAGTGTAATGCATTGTTCAGTTGGAAGAAATCACAGGCTCGTGTTCATAATAAGCAGCATTTATTGACACATTTTTCTGTTTTCTTTTTGATACTAAGGCCTCAGTAAACCAAAGAAATCTCTCTTCTAAGTTTCCATAGTTACCAAAGAAGTTTATTTACAGTCCAAGTACAGTAGCCTATTTGACATCCATTTTTCGCTGTTGAATCCTCAGTAAATTAAAGAATTGTGCCATGGCAACCTATGAAATTGATTTACCATTTCCTCCAGTTTTTCTCAGCATTTGTGCCTATAAGTTTGTAATTCATCCTGCAATTATCAGGGGAATGGCCTGTCATCCTCCATTTGTGTAGCATAGTTGTTTATACGTGGGGCAAAGATTTTTACAATGCAGGCAGTCCGTGGTATGATTTGGGCATGTCTTCAAAAGCATCTCAGCATTTTTGCATACAGTTTATATTGCAAATGTTGGGAAACTGAGGACCTAGCGTCTTCAATCCAGTGACCTAGTTTGTATTATATTCTTGCAACTACCAGACAATTTTATTCAGCTAAGGAAAGCCCACCAGTGGTGAAAGGGTTAACAAAGACTATATGTAACCCCTCCAATTCACAAAGCCTGTTCTAACATTAATATAATTGTCTGGTAGTAGCAAGAATAAACTAAAGAATACATCACCAAAATGGAGTTAACAGCAAAGAAAGACAGTAATAAAGGTGCCATGTAATAAGGGTCTACTATACAGGTATATATGTGCCTCTGCACACTGTGAAAGGTCTGCCCCAAACTGAATCTAATGATTTGGCAGCAGCAAGAAACATGGTGTTCAAGAGGTAATTGCAGATTATACATAACCCCTTCTGTGTGAATCGTGTCCTGTTAGTTGAGTAAAATCATCTGGCAGAAGCAAGAACATGTATAGAGAGATGTTTTCGTAATAAGGAGGATACTGGAAAGTGTTTCAAAACCCTTTACTATAGGTTCCTTCTAAGGTGGGGAAAAAATGGGGTAGCAGTGTGAATAACTTTAACAGACATCACCATCCACCATCCACTCACTTGATGTAGTGCTGCTTTGGGTGTCTGCCCTTTCCTCTCTTCCTTCCTTCCTCTTCTTTCTTTCTTTCCTTCATTCTTTCCTCTTCCTTCTGCCTACGGGTGACATTAGTATCCCTCTTCTGTCTTTCTTTCCTTCATTCTTTCCTCTTCCTTCTGCCCATGGGCAACTGTACACTGAGTGACAAGCCAAATGGTTTCCTGTGCACCAGGAAACATTTTGCTATGCTGGGTGGGACCCATATAACCAAATTATGGCACCTGGTGGTTTAGTGGGTAATTAAGGTGCTCCAGTCAGATTGAGTCTGTGTAGGTTTATATCCAAGGGGTGGTTGGGGTTTACTGCTCACATAATGCCACTCAGGGATGAGTGAGGCTGGTCACGTTCATCTTAAATGTCAGGACCAATTTGCCTAGCTCCGGGCTCTGACACTCCTGATGGGGCAACATAGGATTGGATGATGGTTGGATGGATTATTGTAACTAATACCAGATGATTTTATTTAACTATAATAAGTTCCCAGGCTGTCTAAGCCCTTCTGTATGAGGAATCATCCCTTAGCGCTGTGGAATTAAGATTGCAGAAATGAGATAAGAATATATTGCACTAGGTAATCATACTGAAGGGTTTAACGGTATATAGAAGTATGTGTTATGATTTCTAGTCTTATTCTTAATGCTTTGACCGTGATATGCTTAGTATGTAGTGTAATTTTTAGCATTTTTATTAATGTTGCTTTGACTGTGGTTTTTGTAGTAGGCAGCATAATCCATAGTATTTATCTTAATGCTTTGAATGTGGTATTTGCAGTATGAGTTTAGTATTTATAGTCTTAATGCTTTGGCTGATATGTATAGTATGCATATGGGTATCATTAATTCATTGACTGTGATAGTGTGCAGTAAGATTTTTAGTATTACATCTTTTATGCTTTGACTGCAATATTTAGTACAGTATTCAGTATAAATTTTACTATTTTTAATCTTAGTGCTTTGACTGCTATTTGTAGTATGCAATAAGATTTCTGGTCTATATAATTGTACTTAAGGCTTTGACTGTGCAGTGCAGGAGAGGGATGCCTTCATGTATTAACATAAAAATAACATGGAAACTCTGTTGCTCAGGTATTTAAAACATCCTCAGCTCATTCCCTGTACCCCAAAGGAGGATGGTGAGCTGTGGGAGAGGGGCAACTTCATCCTGTAGTCCATTGAGTTCACCTTTGCATTAGATGAACCTGGGGCCACAACAGCAACAGTAACAGCAGTTTTAACGTAGTATTGTATATCTTTCATCTGCAGGAAATTGCCATAGCCTACACTACTTAGCATAAAATTCCCAAGTCCAGCCATTGAGTCAGGTAGTCAAGTACAGTGCTGTGTTTTGATTTCACGGTGCTGTAACTTGTTCATATGGAAGAGTCATACCGTAGCCACACACTTTCTGTGAAGATAGAAGTGTTTTTGGCCCATACTGGACCCTCTTCAGATACAAATGTTTTCTGTCTTCCTAATAAACACAATTTCAGTATGTGGGTATAGTTGTTTTATAAGTATATTACTGCTTATGTATTCAGCACAGTAATTGTAACTCCACTGAGGGTTAATTTGAAAAGTTTACTGCTTGATATTAGTGTCTTAAGTACATTTTCTTCATTTTTTTATTTTTTTATTTTTTAAGCAGCAGTATTTTAGCCGTTAAATTTCTGCTTCATCTAGAATTAAGTTTGCTTTTAGAGAATTGCCTTACAGAAGTACATTTTCTTCATTTTTTATTTTTTAAGCAGCATTATTTTAGCAGTTAAATTTCTGCTTCATCTACAGTTAAGTTTGCTTTTTTAGAGAATTGATTGTTTTGTATGTAGTTTGATCACTTGTGTTTATGCCACTATGCTGTATAGTACAGTTCTTTCATATACAGTATACATTTTGTATCTTGCCTTTTTCTTGTTATGATTTCTCCATATATCCAGTTATATTGCAAATGTTTTTTATCTGGTTCTGATTCCTGATGTAATTTTAAAAAAAATCTTTGTGTGTGTATAATTTAGAGAAAATAAATGTGTGTGTGTGTGTGTGTGTGTGTGTGTGTGTGTGTGTGTGTGTGACATTTCAGTAAGGGTTAAGTGAAGAAAGCTATTTTTTTTTTTTTTTTGCTTAACCATTTTATGTAGCATCAGAAAAAAATAACATCTTGATTTATTAAAGCATCAACCTCTTCACAGTGAGGGCTCTGATTAAAGTAATCAGGCTTTAGCAATAACATACTGAGAAAAATGCAGTGCCATATTTTCATCAGCTTGGAAGGTTCTGTGTACAACCACAAACAAAAGTTCACTGACACTTTGCTGGCTGTGGCAGTGGAATATGCATCATGAATTATTATTATTCAATAGCAGTATGAAGCACACTACAACAGAGTATGAGAAGGAAGGATACTGTTTGTCATTCAGGGAGGAATGAGAAATATGGAGGGCAGAACACAGTGCTGGCAGTGGATTGTCAACAAACTTTAGTTCATGGCTGTATCTTCCTTCCCAGTTTGTTCCTCCTCCTTTCTCATTTTTTTCTGCATACGGTACATTGATATTCTGTTTCATGTTTTTTGGTGCACTCCATGTCTGTAACAAAATTGCCTTAATGAATATAGCCGAGAATACTGATGTTTGATATAGAAAATAAATAGAATAATTAGGGGACCAACAAGAATACAACCATCAGTGTATGACATTGGCTATATTTAAAACTTTTATAATGTTGCTTAGAGGAGAGTGAGGCTGATCACCATATGCCGAGACTAATAGTTTAGCCCTGGACCCCTACACTTCCTGTTTATGTGAAGCAAAATGAGATTCATGATGTAAAAAAAAAATACAGTACCATGTATGCAGCCTTTTTTTTTTTTTAACCATTGCCTCTTTAATTGTATAAATGATTGAAAGCATTCATTGTCAGTAAAAATGAAATAGGGTGACAATAAAAATTAAATAACATTGCCAGTAGAAGTGAATAAAGGCCATTAAAAATGAATGAGATGCTAATGAAAATGAAATTAGATGCTAGTAAAAGAAAAATAATGTGCCAAGAAAATAAAATAAGATGCCAGCAAAAGTAGAATAAGGTGCTAATAACAATGAAATAAATCAACAATAAAAATTAAATAAAAGCATGTAAAAAGGCACTGAGATGCCAGTAAAAATGAAGTAAAGTACCAGTAACAATGAATAAGTTGCCAGCAGAAATGAAATAAGATGCCAGTAAAATGAAACAAGATGCCAATATAAATGAAACAAGTTAACATAAAAAATAAAATAAGATGCCAGTAAAAAAAAAGATAAGGTGCCAATAAAAATGAAGTAAATTTATAGTAAAATGAAATGAAAAATGAGATGGCAGTAATATTGAAGTACCATGTCATCATACTGAAAGGGTTTAAATACACCTTGCAGAGGGCCAGTGGTCAGGAAAACACCGCCCCCACAGCCGTTCTTCCCGCGCCACTCCCTGGTGTCGGACTTCTACACCGGTGATGTGGGACGCTTGACGGAGAGGCTGCTGGCAGCTGACCTGTCTTTAGTGGTGTATTATGCGCCCTGGGATCGTGACTCTCAGCTGCTGCGGTGGGAGCTGGAGAAGGCTGCACGATATCATCATGAGCAGGTACGTAAAGGGAAATGGAGGTTAGAGAGAGAGAATCGCCGTGACCAGGAGGTTCATTTGGACAAGGTTTAGCAAGTCTTCAATATAAGTTGCTTTTCTGTTCTTTTTAGACATCAAGTCAACAAGTCAACAGGATTTTTGAAGAAAAGTTGACATACTAAAACTCCATTGCTACAGATAAAACTAATTTGCCAGTTTCCCTCATGTTAAAGTCTTCTGTAGAAAAAGTTGTGATATTTTGAAACACATGCCAGAGTTACACTGATGATAGTAATGGCAGTGAGGAAGAGGAGGAGGAGGAGGAATAATGATATTAATATTATTCTTTTACTTCATACAGATTTATTTTGCTGCCATTAACTGCTGGCACCCAGGGTCTGAGTGCAAGGGTCGGTTCAAGATCCGCACCTACCCCGCAGTGGTGCTACATGTGCGGGCATCATCAGGGTTGGAGACACGCGCCTTAGCCTACAGTGGGCCCCTCTCAGCACCGCACCTCATACGTTTCCTCTCAAGGGCACTGCGACCTCTTGCCCATGTTGCAACACACTCAGATCTCGTCAGACTGCAGATGGAGTACAATGTATGTGGAAAGAGATTTATTGGTCAGTTTGTCTGTTTTAAACCCCTCAGTACCATGACATCCTTTATAGTATGCACTTGCTGCTATCAGATGATTTTATTCAGCTGTATAGTTTTATTGTAATATGTCTTGTTATTACAGTGCCATACACTGTTCAGATGGGAGAATTATACTCAGATTAGATAGTACTTGTAGTAATTGCAGCCCCAGGCTCATTTGGATGTGAACCTGGTGGACTACAGGCAGAGTTGCCAATCTCCTGCAGTCCACCATCCTCTTTTTGAGGATAAGGAAGAGTTGAAGGATGTATGACCAAAACAGTGGAGTTGCTCAGTAATTTCAGTACCATCACATGAAGGCATACCTCTCCAGCACTGCCACATTAGAAAAATCTGTTTATTGAGGGTATAATATATCCAGCTAATATAGTGTTTACTCCATTGATTGGGTGGGAAAGGAGATCTGGACGATGATTATGGTTAATCATGCTACTGCATTGATTACAGCTTTCACTTGCACTTTCCCAGGCTGTTGTTCTTGGCTTCTACAATTTTGGCTTAGGGTATCAGCTACCCAAAGGTTTCACCTCCTTCTACCTTGGAGCACTGCGATCCTTACAGCAGGACCACACCAACTCAGTCTCTTGGGCAGTGGTCACCAATCCTCGCGTGGCATCTGCTCTCTCACTCAACCTCACTCAGCCAATCCATTTGGTGCTGTGGAACACAACTTTGGTGAGCGTTAACATAATAATTTATTGATTACCTTTATATGGTTTGTGTATATTAAGTACATCAGAAAAGGAAATTACCAAAATGTATGTAGATGGTTGGGCCAGTGAGGTGGACCCAGGATTCCAAAGGTTTGAATGATATGTGAACAGCGAGTGAGCATGTGACCCACCTTATTGGACATAATCTTGATAGTTCTCCCTCTTTTGTGTTTTTTCTCTCGTCATTTCTGGATCCCACCTCACCCCATCCATAGGTTACTGGTTGGTAAAAGGTCAGGTTGGTGGTGGTGGTGGTGTTGGGGATGATGGTGATGATGATAAAATACCGTAGTTTAGTATTCAGTGGTTCTTTTGCAGGGTTTCACTGGTGCTAAAAACCCAGACAGTGAGACCATCAACACTTGGGTAAGCAAGAGGCTAGACCAGACAGCTGCATGGCTCCATCTGTCCGGCAGTAAGAGCTTCATAGTGGACAGGATGTTGCAGAGAGGGCCTCTGCTCATGCTCTTCACTCCAGATAACCCGTACCATCTTGCAAACGACCCATTTACACTGGTTAGTTAAAAACTGTGTCCAAACTACTTGGTTTATTTTCAAGGTGTGGCACAGAAGTTAGTGTAAGTGTCTATCCATAAGACTCTGTTAGCATCATGGTATTTATCTGTTTCCTTATCTTAGTTTTGGATTGTCCACTCTCACATAAAGGGAAATCTGTGTAGGATCTGTAAAATGAGGATTAAGCCTTTCACCTGGATGGGGTCTCTCAGGTTAAATAAAATTGTCTGCCTTTAGCCAGAATATTCTGTTTATTATGTGTTAAAGAAGTTAATTTTTTTCTGTAAGTGGTTTCGGTTTTGCAACAGTAGTTTATATTTTTAGTGGCTTGAAGTGCATAGTGATAGTTCATTATTTCATCCCCAGTTGGACTAATAGAACATTAAAAAGATGGAATGGTCAAAATATTATTGTGAATACTTAAGGTTAGATTGCATTTTGCAGCTACGAGAGGTGTCATTGGATTACCACAACTCCAACGAGTCGAGTGGTGTGAGCAACCTAGTGAAGTACCTGGGATCATCCAGGACCCGGGGCCGCAGTCACCTTAGGCGGGCAGAGAAGGTGTGTCGGGGATACATACAAGATCAGCTCCAAGCACTACACTTTTCACGCCAGCAAATTAACTTTGAAGGTAGGTATTGTTGAATAAAAGAAGAGACTTACTGTAGCATATCCCCAAATCCCCATACTAGACCTTTAAAGGTAATGATTATGTTAGATTACTTTTGTATCCTAACAGTAATTTTAATATGTGGATGAAAGTTTCTTGTAAACATATTCCACATGAATTTGAGACTGACAGATTCTAACTCCCATCAGGCCAGTTGATGGCCATATGTAGTCAGAGTAGAGGTTTGATTTATTTAGTAACTAGGGAGATTTATTTTTATTATATAACGAAGGCATATGGAATTTAATGCAGCTACAGCATAGTATTCAGATTGTGGGAGTGGTCCAGTCCCCCAGAAGAAAACTGGCTGGTAATAGTGGGTAATTTTTCTTCCTCTGATTTTTGTTTATTATTAATAATAGTAATTTTTTCTGCCTTGGAGTGTGTGGTGAAATGCTGAAGCATGGGGGAGAGATAGTAATGGAATGGATGTGAAAGGTGTGCAGATTGGCGTGAGAGGAGGGTAGAGTCCCAGAGGATTGGAAGTCAGGTGTAATTATTCCTCTGTACAAAGGAAAAGGGGAAAAAGCAGTGTGTGGTAATCATAGGGGCATTTGCCTTCTCAGTGTAATAGGAAAAATATATGGTAGGATACTTATTGACAGAGTTAGGGAAATTACTGAGGAATTAGTTGGAAAAGAACAAGGAGGTTTTAGGAAGAGAAGAGGTTGTGTAGACCAGATATTCATTCTTAGATCCTTAGTGGAAAAGTTTCTAGAGAAGGGCAAGAAGTTGTATGCAGCCTTCATGGATCTGGAGAAAGCTTATGACAGGGTCGATAGACAAGGTTTGTGGAAGGTATTAAGAATATATGGAGTGGATGGGAAGTTGTTGAAGGCAGTGAAGAGTGTGTATGAGGGTGCTAAGGCTGCAGTGCATGTGGATGGCAAACTGAGTGAATCTTTCCATTTGAAGGTTGGTTTGAAACAAGGATGTGTCATGTCTCCATGATTGTTCAGTCTGTATATGGATGGGGTTATAAAAGAGATACAAGGTAGGGCAGTGAATGGTGGAGCAGCCCTAGTGAGAGAGGGCAGTGTTTGGAAACTCCCTGTATTGTTGTTTGCAGATGATACTGTGTTGTTGAGCGAAGACGAAGGGGAGCTGCAAGGCTTGGTAGATGAGTTTGGGAGAGTGTGTAAGAAACGGAATCTAAAGGTGAATGTGGGGAAGAGTAAAGTGATGGTCTTCGAGAGAAGTGAAGCCAGTGAATGTACAGTGAGACTGGATGGGAAGGATATGGAGAATATGAGTGAATTTAAGTACTTGGGCAGTGTGATGAGTAAGGATGGAAGTCTGGAGGGTGAAGTGCTCGAAAGGGTGCAGCAGGGAAGGAAGGTTGCTGGTTCGTTGAAAGCAGTGATAAGAAACAGGGAGGTGAGCATGGAAGTGAAAAAGTTGTTACATGACAGTATTGTGATACCAACTCTGACATATGGAAGTGAAGCATGGACCCTGTTGGAAGGACAGAAGTCAAGAGTGAGAGCAGTGGAAATGAGTTATTTGAGAGGAGCATGTGGAGTCACATGGAGAGACAGACTAACAAATGAGGAAGTGAAGTAGCGTTGTGGTGTGGTTGAAGACGTGATGGGAAGCATTAGGAGAAACACGTTAAGGTGGTTTGGGCATGTGGAGAGGATGGAGAGTGAAAGACTGACGAGGAGAGTGTATGTGAGTGAGGTGGAGGGGGCGAGAGGGAGGGGGAGGCTGAGGATGAGATGGAGGAATGGAGTGGAGAGGTATATGAGAGGGGGGTGTGAGTTGGGAGCGTGGTAGTGAAATGGCAGGGGACAGAGTGACATGGAGGCGATTTGTTTGTGGCCACCCCGTGCAGGATTGAGGCGTCTGGCAATAGATAGATAGATTTTCTGCCTTGTTGATTTTTATGCATTATTGATGGTAATGATAATAAAACGTCTCTTACCTGTGTAGATGAGACGTGTTGCCGCAGCCTTCCATCTGTCGATCAGCCCAATACCTCGAGTTTTGGTCGGCCCAGCAAGGTGTGTGATGTGTGTGTCCACCCCACTAGCAAAGCATCGGGGGCTAATGATGAGCACTGTTCCACCCCTGGCGCAGGGTACGTATACTGTTTTCTCTTTAACTTGGCCTAAAATTGCTATCTCTCTGTCTTGAATGCTGAGTTGCACAGTAGACATGAGTAGAGCTGCAGTATCATTAAGCTATTTGTAATAAGCTGCAATAGAATGAAATTGTGGGCCAAGTTAAGGTGAAGAAACTGTAATCATGGGACTGTATTTTAGGTGGCCTAGGTGGCTTCGTAGCAACTCATCCTTAGTTATTTATTTTGCATGGTAGACCTTAATATTCTTGTGTATGCTGCTTATATAATTTCAGTGTGAACATAATTTGTATTAGTAACATATAGGAGGATATTGAGGTGTAACCTGCAGAATTAATAAGAAGGCTTTGTAGCACCTCTTTCTTAGTAATTTGTTTTAACTAATACAAGCATATTAACATCCACTTGCACCAGTATGTTATTCCATCCATTCATCCATCCATCATCCAATCATTTTTTTCCCATCAGGAGCATAGGGGTACAGGGCTAGGCTGCTCAGTCCTGACATTTAAGGCAAAGATGACCAGCCTGAGTTGCCCTGAGTGGCATTAAGTAAACAACAAACCTTTTAATAGATAACTTGAGAGGATAGTTTGAGCTGTAATGTGCAGATAAATTGCTAAGGAAGAGATGTTAGGGCATATCAAAAGCCGCTTGGAGTATGGCCTGTTGTTTTCAGTACGATTTATATGTTGTTTATTCATGAAGCTGGGAACTATGAAGAATGAATGAGTGGTTGTTTTTCTCATTCACTGGCACTTTGATAATGGTTGATGACAGTATGATCTGGAGTCAGGATTCCAGGGCTTGAATGGTGAGCAAATGAGTGTGTGACCCATTTAATTAGACAGCCTTTGACCATTCTCCCTCTACTGAGTTTTTTTCTTGCTCATTGGATGCTACCTCACCCCATCCTCAGGTGGGAAAAAGAAGTCGGGATGATGATGATGATGATGATGATGAATATAAAAACGTTGATGATGATGATGACAGCGATGATGATGATATGTTTGTTAGGGTGGAGTCAATGGGACTTCTGCAGCATGTAAACAGCCTGATGACAGTGTTCAGCGACTCGTGCCGTGAGCTGGTGTTGCAGTACAGTC
Source organism: Birgus latro (assembly GCA_018397915.1). Lineage (NCBI taxonomy): Eukaryota > Metazoa > Arthropoda > Malacostraca > Decapoda > Coenobitidae > Birgus > Birgus latro. The sequence goes on along the minus strand of JAGKTI010001381.1, from coordinate 29,823 downwards.
CATGGGAACATTACTCAGTGTGCTGCCAAAGTAACACCACGCAGAACAACCAACAGAACACTGCACCCCTGACTACCCCTTCTGAGGAGAAGAAAGAGGAGGTTAGTTTTGTTGGTATAGGGTAGCAAATCTAGAGTGCTATACTGTACTGTAGTTTTCTTGTCTGGGTAATGTATCCTTCCCACTCCATTTGTTGTTGTTGTGGCCTAGGTGTATCAGTGTGAAACTGCTGAACTGCCAGCTGAAATAACTTCTCTTTCAGTACATTACACTATCCCCCTTTTGGTGGATAGGGAGGGAGGTTATGGACATATACATAATCAAGCAGCAGAGCTGCCTGCATATACTGTATTGGTGCCAGAGGAGGAAGGCATATCACTCTAACCATAATTCTGGATCCTCTTTACCCCATTGATCATTAGGAAGGAGGGTTATGATGATGATGATGGTGATGGTAATATTGTTGAAGTAGTGCAGGCATAAAAGCAGTGATATTGAAATAGATGGGATAATGGTGATATAGAATGAAGATGATGATAACCATTGTGCATATACTCAAACGTGACAGTTTCCTAACTTCTATTAGCATAGTTGATGGGCAGGTTTAGTCACTGAATGGTCAGTTTAACTTGTAATCAAGGAGATTTAGTCCATCCTCCTATTTAAGGCTAACTGAATTTAATATAACCGTAACTAATTATTTAAGTTATGGGGGTGGCTAAGTTTTGTCAGATGAAAACACAGGTACTATAGGATACTATATGTGAGTGAGGTGAATGGGAGGAGAAGAGGGAGACTGAGGACAAGATGGAGAGATGAGATACAAGAGTATGAGTATGTAAGATGAACAGATATGTAGGTCCTTTTCTCAAGGTCACCTCCCACAAGATAAAGGTGTCAGGGAGTAGATAGATGAAGATAGGTAGGTGATGCTGATAATAATAATAATAATAATAAAGAATTAGGGTGACAGTGTGAATGATGATAATGTTGACTGAGATGTACTTGCACTAGGGTGACATTGGTCAGAGAGACGACCACATAGAGCTTCTGGTGGCATGGGCTGCGGAGGACCAGTGTAAACGTCTCTTCCATGGCTCTCTTCTTGCACCCTTGGCGCTACTCAGGGACCAGCAGCCAGGACCTGACCTCTCTGGTAGGCATGGATATATACTGTATATATACAGTATGTTAGTTAAATCACACAGCACTGCCGTACTGGACTAATTCTTTGCTGAGCAAATAATAAACTTTATGGGAGTAATTATTTAGATCAGACATGAAGCAGGGTTGAGACAAGTGTATGTTATGTCCCCATGGCTATTCATTATGTAGTAGAAACATTGGATGGTAACCTTATAACATAACAGATAGATGCCAGGTGGTTTAGTGGGTTAAGACGTTGAAACCAGCTACGACCCATAAATGTTAAAGTCCTTGGGATGGTTAGTTTATTGCTCACATGGTACTTTTGGGAGCAGATGACTACACCAGACTACATAGATTAGCTTTAGGCCCCTATGCTTCTGAGGACATTTCAGGATTGGCAAATAGAGTGATCGATGGAAGAGTAAAGTGATGGCTGTTGCAAGATAGGTGCCAGTGAATTGAGAGAAACTAATGGTTTTCAATGCTGCCAGCAGATGGCATACCAGGGTAGTTTATGTAGGAGAAGCTTTTAAATTGGAGAGATCAGATATTTACTTGTTTATCTACAGGTCTTCCTTGAATTGAATAAACTTGTAGCCTATAATGTTAGCAAGAACAGAAAAATAGTTACTTTTGAAGAGGTTAAATACCTTGATGCAGTATTAGAAAAGAGGTGAATGTGTAATGGAAATGGAGAGTACTGTAGAGTTGCTCAAAGAAGAAAAGTTGACTGTGTTATGAAAATCTTGATATGGAATATAGATGTGTATAGAGGCTCCAGGAGGACTAAATGAAGGTGTGGTGATGCCTGTATTAATGAATGAGTGGGAGGTTGTAGTATGGAATGAATATGAAAAATCCAGAGTAAGAGCAGTAGAAGTGAAACTGGGTTACGGTGGGTGGATACTGTATATGTGATTATGTTCAGTGCTTTTATTTTACATTTAATTTTACATTTATATTTATGTTTATTTTTACTTAAGGCCTGGGTTCCAAAACCAACAAAACCCTGTCATTTGTGGCGGTGGACTCGATACGGAACAAGGACGTAGCTGAGAGACTGGGGGTCAACCTCAGCACCAGGGAACCGGCCAACACTGCAGCTGTGATTGTTGACCTTCAGCGAGAATCGCACTTCATCATGGACGCCAGTTTATCCAAGCACACATTGGCCAACTTCATTATCAACTACACCAATGGACAGCTGGACAGGTAGAGTGTTGTTTTATTTTTTTACATATATTTTCTTTACTTCCATCATCCCAAGGAAGTACTTTTTTTTCTGTTAGTTTGTATTCATTTTGGGGGAACTTCTTGAATTGGAAGCCACTGGATAGGTAGAGTGTTTTTCTTTCACTTACCCCTTCAGCCTGAGGCCATACTGTACTTTTTATTTTATATTAGCTGTTTCCTGAGAGTTTCATTCAGCTCGGGGGAGACGCTATAGACTGGAAGGGTAAGTTAGAATCTCCAATAACTGTTCCACTTACAGTTTCCCCCAGTTTAAGGGATACTTGCCAGACTGGAAGAACCCCTCTCATTTACAGTTTGTACTGCTTAGGGAAGACTTGTTGATGTGAAAAGGTTAGACATAGCCTCATTTACCCATTTCAGTATTAGAGGTCTTCTAAACTTGAACAAAATCATTGCATGGTAGCTTGATTAAAATGAAAAATACAGTATGCAATTTTGGGGTGAATGGGTTGCCAATTTATCGTGGTTTATTGACTGATTTGTGCATGTAAGTAGTAGCAATATGTAGATTTTTGGATCTGTTATTGCTGTATATTTATGTGGTGTTAGTATTCATATATAAATTTATAGTGTGTCAGTAAAGGGTAAGTTTGAACATGCTTCTTATAAGCTGTTTTTGTGTATTATATGTGTACAGATGGATTTCTTCTTGCTGTATAATTGTATGGTATTTTCATTTGTATACAGGGTAAAGTGTGATATTAGAGGTTAAATTGTCTTTGATTCTTACTGTATCTTCAGAATTCATGTCGTGTGCATTCTTGTTCTTTCTACACTCCACTGGATATATTAATTCTCAGCAAATGATATCCACTCTTTTGGCATAGCTTTCACCTGACTTGCTTATAGTGGCAGACAGCACTGAAGGGGAAGGTGATGGTCAGGTGGTTGTTGTTGTTGGACTTCTGAATGGGAACCCAGTTGACTGCTGACTACTGCTGCCCTTATCCAGCAGTCCACCATCCTCCCATGGGGTAATTGGAATGGGAATTGAGGGATGTTGCATAGCCAGGCATTGGAGTCTTTTGGTTTAATTGGTGCCACCGCATGAAGGAGTTTCCATCCAGCACGGGTCAGGTGGATGGAACAGAGAAGTGGAGTCTGATGGGCTGTAGGTTTGATCCTGGTGTTCACTTCTTCATCGTAGATTCCACTGCCTTTATGTAAGTCCATACTGACATATAAAAACTTCCTCACTAACAGCATCACACCAGTTCAAAATGAAATAGTGTCTGCTTATCACAATAGAAATTGTGTGTATTAATGACAGTGCTGTTCCACCCCATGATTCTGGTTAACATCCTTGACTTTATTTTTATTGCTACCAGATGGTTTGATTCACTTTAGGAAAGACTTCTCATATTAGTGGAACTTACCAATGTTGTATCAGTCCCATCCAGTTGACAGAGAAGAACCTAAGCTGACTCAGATTGTTTGGAAGCAACAAGAGTAAGCTGAAAATGATGTCACCTTGGTTCCCAGGGAAAGTGACTGCTGTAGAGCACCTCATAGGTCTTGTGATCTGAGACCAGATGAACCCTTGGGAATGTACTTCCCTGCCAGTGTCCAAACTTGGATTCTCAAAAATATAAAGAGTAGAAACTCATACATTGTTACAATTCTTACTGCTCATCTGAGATTTCATTGTTGCCAACAGTTTCTTACAACTGTTTGGAAGCAGTTAGCTGGTTTTGACACTTGCTTTAGCTTCAAGTCCATAGAAAACATCAGCTGTACCATGGCCAGTCTGTTCATGGGAAATCCTTGAGAGGAATCGTGGCAGTAATTTATTTGGTTTAATTTGTGGTAGGTGGGGGTGCTCACAATCCACTCACTCGATGTAGTGCTGCTCTCGGGTGTCTCCCCTTCCTCTCCTCCATCCTTCTTTCCTTCAATCCTCTTCTGTCTTTCTTTCCTTCATTCTTTCCTTGTCCTTCTGCCTATGGGTGACTTTACACTCCCTCTTCTGTCTTTCTTTCCTTCATTCTTTCCTTGTCCTTCTGCCAATGGGTGACTTTACACTCCCTCTTCTGTCTTTCTTTCCTTCATTCTTTCCTTGTCCTTCTGCCTGTGGGTAGCTTTACACTGAGTGACAAGCCAAATGGTTTCCTGTACACCAGGAAACCATTTACTACACTGGGTGGTAACCATATAACCAAATTTTGGCGCCTGATGGTTTAGTGGGTAATTATGGCGCTCCAGTTGGATTGAGCCAGGGAAGGTTTATATCCAAGGGGTGGTTGGGGTTTATTGCTCATGTAATGCCATTCAGGGATGAGTGAGGCTGGTCACTCTCAACTTAAATGACAGGACCAACTTTTTTTTTTTTTTTTTATGCAAGGAAGAAGGAACCAAAGGCCACAGGCCTAGGCTCGGGCTCCTATGCTTCTCTGTGGGGCGACATAGGATTGGATAATGGATGGATGGATAATTTGTCATGCACTTCACGTCAACACACTTCATACATATTCATTATTTGACTTTTTATTGCATTTTCTTTGCAGTCAGTTTCTTAATATTGAGGATAGTATGCAGGTAAGGAGGTGATGCCAAGGAGTATTGGTACATTTATTTCTGTATTCAACCCTCAAACTTCAGGTGACTTCATTAGAGGTTAGAGTTTTCCTCTAAAAGGTTGAATATCCAACCCTAGTATGACTACACAATATATTCTGTATTCATTTTATGCCTTTTACAGTAAAGATCATGTGCTGCTCTATTATATTTATTATTCCAAAGATGAGAGAAGCATGTTATGTCAACAATTAACACTGTTTGATATGAAGCATTTGGATGGGAGGAAAGTGACGTGTGTGAAGCAGACCTGGTGGAATATTTGGGAATTTTTATCCCTGTCTTTACTTTGTTTGAAGATAAGGATTAGTGAATAACCTTTCACCTGTTTGTAATTCAAACTATTGGCAGGGAAAAAAAAAAAAAAACTGAAGTTTCAGGGTTAAAGTACAGCTGAGATATATTGGACAAGTGTACAGTACAGTTATTTTAAAGGCTTCTATAAAATAATTGCTCTTGTTATTAAAGCCTCCAGCATACTAGCACTTGATCATTGGATATTGTCTGTAGAAGTCTCAAGAGACCCTTTAGTTAATAGAGGTTGGATAGCCAACTAAGTGTCTGTCAGCCACCAGAATTGTATAATACAGTACTTAACTGTTGTGATTTGCATGGGTGGTTGATAGCATATTGGTGATTTGGTTTGGCATCGATTTTTCAACTTGGCAGGAAACAGAATTACTATCTATCTACCTATCTACTGCCAGACGCCATAATCCCGTAAAGGGTGGCCATTTGACTTTGAGTTATTTGTTTTACAGGGAGGGGCACTAACCCTCCACCAACCCACTTGTTAACACGTAGGGAGCACGTATGGTTTGGTTATATGGTTACCACCCAGCGTTGTAAATGGTTTCTTGGCTTACAGGAAACCATTTGCCTTGTCACTCAATGTAAAGCCACCTGTAAAAGAAAGAAAAGCAATAAGAAGTGACAGGAAAGATAGGAAAAATAGGAAGAGAGGAGGGCAGGCACAGAAAAAGAATGATAAAGGCTAAGGAAGAAGTAGGCAGCACTACATCAAGTGAGTGGATGATGGTCGCCACCACCTACCACTATTGTGTAGGAAGAATACAGGATAATATGTGGCGATGGTTTTACTTGTGAGGTGGATTTCAGTGACTTGAATGACACGTGAATCATTGTGTGGCCCATATCGCTGAATGTGCTGTTGGTTGTTTTCCCACTTTTATACCTTCTCCTCTGTTTCTGGATTCGACCTCACTTGGGATTTTGGGTAGGAATAAGAGGTATGTTGATGGTGTGAGGAGCATATAGAAGTACATGGTGAGACAGACAAACAAATGATGATGTTCGAGAGCATCATGATGTGGATATGGATATGGTGGAAGGTGGTAGGAGTGCCCTGTGGCCCTGTGATGATTTAAGCCATATGGAAGAATCTTAAATGTCAGGACCAACTTGCCTAGGCCCAGGCTCCTACGCTTCTCTGTGGGGCAACATAGGATTGGATAATGGATGGATGGATGGAAGAAATGAACAGTGAGAAATCGATTAGGAGAGTCATAGAGGGAGGACAACCTGAGGCAGAGGACAAGTCCATGTGGATGCAATTTGTTTGTGACCAGGATTCAGGTATATGGGTATTAATAGATGGTGATAATGATGATCATGAATGTAATGTAATATTGGAAAGTTCAGTAATACTTCTGAGGATGGTAGCATATCGTGTTATGTCACCTTTCACTTTGCCTAAGCTTGAATGATGAACTGAAGCAGTTAGCATTAAAATATGGGCTAGTCATGAAAAGTGCTATGGAAAGGATGTAAGGCTGTAGTTTTATCGCCAATAAAGTGCTCTTTGTGAGCATGTGATGAGCAAGCAAGCATTTGTACATAAGCCTATCATCATAATTTCATCTTGGTGCAAACTTTCAACATTTCTGGTGTGGTAGTTGAACAACAACAGAAGAATAATGGAGCAGAAATATTTGCATTCTCACATTTTCACATTTTCTCTCTGGATGCGCATATAGCGAGGTGCCATAGCATTTATTACATGCGCAGTGTTCATTTCTCTGCTCCCGACTTGCCATGTCAATGAACTGCATCCATAAACGCTTGGCTATTGATCGAATGATAAAACCCAGAAATGAGGCGATTACCCTTGCTGATTTCACCCCCTAAACATAGAAAAAATGTTCGTGTAAAGTTATGAACGTAATATCCGATATTTAATTGTTAGAATTCATGCAAGAAAACAATGTTACAACAGGAAATCTTTCAAAATTCAGTTTCATAGTGGAGCATGTCAATTGAAGCCATTCCCTTGGAGAGCTGGGATTTCATTTTTTTTTTTTTTTTGGGTCTCGTGAGTAAATATATAGCTAAAGACAAAATTTATTGAGTGTATGTACTACCTGCTGATGGTCTCTTCTCTGTCTCACATAGTAAAAAAGTTATTAGCCTTTGAAAACCATTGCAGTTGGGTTGTGTCATGTCGGGCTGCTCATTTCTCAGCCATTGAGTAAACATCACTTCGCTACGCTAGCTTGCTCGTAATAATATGCCAGTGAGTTAAAACAAATAGGATGCAAAAGAGCAACAGACTCTGCCATGGTCAGTTTATTTAGTCAAACCACAATATACCACTTAAACTGTTGTTTTTCTCTTCCTTTGTTGAGTTTGTGTTTGAAAATCACTGATTATCATATTCAGTTATACTAAATGTTAGATGTATCCTTGGAGAGTTATTTAGACCTTGATTTGCATTTGCCAAGTTTTATGCCTCAATTTTTTAGATACTATTTGTAGTCTATTCATCCCTGCATGTATATTTGTATTGTGTTTTGGACTTTAATAATGTCAGTAGGTGCAGTACTTGTAGTGCAGCAAAGGGCATTCATTGTTACTTATTTTATTTTATTTTTTTAATATACGGTATACATTTATATGAGATTGATTTAGCGTTGCAGTTTTAGCTGTACAGTAATTGTAATTGATATCCTTGAAGATAAGGGCTGAAGAATATTTTCCTTTTGTTGTGTTCACATTATAAGAGAAGGAGTGAGAATATTGGACTAGATAACTCGTCATTATACTGTCGTGGATTGGGAATGTGCAGCCCTACTACCCAGCATTTGTTTTGCAATCACCATCATAAATCCTGTTGTATAGGAGGAGGAGATTGTCCCTCAGAGTCACCATACTTCTGTGACATATGTTTGCAAAGTAACCGAAGAGATTTCCTCCAGACATTACTGTGATGGTGATGTTTACTTTTATTTGCTCAATAAATAGTACAATTACACATGTTGATTTATTCACCTGTAGGTACACTGTGAGTATACATCTTATGCTACAAGTAAACTGTCAGCTGTTTATCACCAGTACAGTGCATGCGGTATCTGTGCATCTTGTTTAAATGCACAAGAATCTTTCTTTCCATTTTTCATTTTGAGAGACTTCGTTCCTTTTATGCATAGGTCAGCCTTCTTCATTGGATGGCTGTCCTTTACACATGTTGATAGGCAGCTTACATGGTCACTGTTTTATGGTTTAGGCCCCCACCAGCAGACAGTTGGGTGTATGTTGCAGTAATTTGCCAAAGTTTGTGGACACCCTTCTTGGGATTGGTGTGTCAGGCCATAGACAGAGACAGACATTGTGCCATCTTACTGGAAAGCAGGAAATATAAAAACCTTTGCTATGTGTTTATGCAGGTTTTGATAGTGTAAGAGTCTCATGTGAGACATTTTACTTTTAACTAAAGTCTGTGTCAAATTGTGGTTATTGTATGGCTGCTGACCCTGCAGGCATATCATTTTGATGTTAGGACCTTCCTGGGTGAGTGAAATCCAGTCACTTACTCATGGCACAAGGATGGGTAATAGAATACTTTGGTCTGTTATTGAGGATAATAACATTATAGCGTAAAACTTCAGTTTCAGTTAAGTTTGTAATGTAAGTGAGTACTGTAGAGAAATAATGCAATACTAGTACATGACATACAGTGCTTGATTAAACTGGTAAGTACAGGTTTTGTACTAGTCATCACTTTATAAGTACTCCTTTCTGTGGTTGTTAGCTGAAGGCAGCACAGCTAACCACAAGCTTGGTAAATTCCTGTTCACCAGTCAAGGACCGTTTGTGGCCATCACCTACAGTATATCTTTACTGCTATAGATTGTGTGTTTAATAAATGCTTGACTACACACTGTATCCATTCTTTATAAATTGCACAGTACAGTATTTAAAATTTTGCATTTTTATACATGTATTCTATTGTCCTCATTATAACACAGTACAGTAATGGGAAATTGGGTTAACCCCTTCAGTTTGATAACTTGCATTTTACAGTATTTTATTTTTGGCACTCTCTAGATGATTTTTTTCCACCCAGAAATATCAGGTTGTTCCTAACCATGTCACAGCAGATGGTCTCACTAAAGCTTACATAATCATTTTAAGGTAATGAGGATGCAGTACACCAAAAATTTTGTTTGATCTAATTTTGATATCAAAGAGAGCTATAGTCTAAAATTTTTCCCGAGCAGATGTTCTCATTAGATGTTTGTATTGATATTAGCATGATCATCTCTGTACCTGAACAGTACAGGTATTGCATTAGCTGAATATTTATTATGCTTTGTACGTAATTTTGGCCACTCTTTATACGTTTAATGTATATTTATGTTCTTTATCATACTCAGTAGTCTGATGGCTGTAATATTGAATGAGACTGAAAGTTTTTTTTTCCATAATAAATGTGTGTGCTAGATGGAGATAGAACCTAAAGTTTTTACAAACATTATTGGTGTTTTTACCTAGATATCCAAATAAAAAAAAATGCAAGCCACTTTTTTTTTTTTTTTCTGGGGGGGAAGGACATCTTTGAGCATTAGATAAGTATAGCTTAAAATTTTTTCCCCAGTATTTTCATTGTTTTCACCTAGAAGTCCTTATTAGGGGTTTGTATTGTGGATTATGTACTGCCATATGAGGCACTCAGAAGTGAGGGTAGACAAGTGCAGAAACTGTTTGTTCCGCCATAGACTCATCTGGATTGTGAACCCAGTGGACTGCAGGCTGAAGTTGCCCCTCTCTTGCAGTCCACTGTCTTTCATCTGAGGGATAGGAAGGTGTTCCATAAATGAAAACAGTGTTACGAGGTTATTTTCCAATACTGTAATACTGAAATATCATTTTAGGGCATTTTGGCACATGTCTGGCTTCACTTTTGAGCCCTTTATTAATTGCCTCAGTGAATTCTGTAGCTGAGTATTTGTACGGTAAGAGTTTTGCATAATTTTTTGACTGCTCGTGGTACATATTTTTACACACTGTGTCTTGCTTGTTGGTCATACGGTCACTTTTCGGAAAACAGTTGAAGGAAACTGTATGTGAACCCCAAAGTTGTATGGATCTATGCATTCTTCACTACAGAACACAGTTAAAAAGCAAGTTAGAGGAGCCAAACAATCTGTATTTTCATCACAGGCATCAGAAGTAATGCTTCTTTGGTCTGGATCACTTAACATTTTGGCGGTGGTGATATCCTTTGAACTGAATTAAATCATCTATTGTTAGCTGGAATGAAATACTGACTTGTTCATTAATTGCCAGAAGGTTAACATTGATTATTTTAACATTACTGGTCCTCTGGGGTTCTCTTCAGCATTCTTAAACAGTCTGATGTTAGCTAAAAATAATGTGTATATCCATCTATAGCTACATGCCTTAATCCCAGAAGGGTTGGTTAGAAGCATATTATCGCCATGTCACCCTGTTTTCGGTGATTATGCTGCCCTATCTCCAACTCACACACCTTCCTCACAGCCAAACGGTAGACCGTCATACATTTTTGGCAGCATCCACAGACTTGTCAGAAACTGGGGTTGTATCTACACTTTCGCAATCTCTGCTTTAAAAAGTGGTGTACTGTGGTACAGCCTGTTTACACAGAACTTTATTTTTTACTGTTTTATACTGTATATTAATTGCAGGCAAAGAATGGTCTCCACTGAACACCAGAACCCTGATATACAAGCTCAGTTTTCTCTCTTTCAGGGTTGACTCAGTGTTATAGTATGTGCTCCTTCACTCTTTCAAGATTATTGCCTTATAGAACCTTGGTGAGCAGTGGAGAGGAGTCCTTGAGAAATTGTGAAGATACGCGCCTTTGCATCAGAGAACTCAGCTCCTCCAATTACCTGAAAGTCACACAGCAGCCAGGAGAGGTTAGTTTAGCATTGTGTATAGTAGTAGTAGAAAGAGTAGTAGTAGTAGTACAGTAGTAGTAGTTGTAGTAGTAGTAGTAATTGTAGTAGTAGTAGGTGAAACCCCAGGTGGTTTGGACGTGAGCTCAGTGGATTGCAGACTTACGTTGTCTGTCTGCATTCCACCATCCTCCATTTGGGGATAGGAAAGTAGTTCAGGGATATTTGTATACCCAGGCAGTGGAGCCACGTGATGATACTGGTGCCGCCTCGTGAAGACATCCATCTCCAACTCCATCAAGTATAGTACCAGCCATTTATTGACAGCTCTAAAATGTAACAAACAATTCTGTTACATGGATCCACTTAACTGCTTCAACTCAAGGACATAATTTTTATTTCATTCAAACAGCAGCCATATATACATTTTTTTTCATTGTTGCTGATAATAAATTATTTTATTCAGAGTAGGAGAAAACCATAGTAGTGAAGGAGGCTAATGAAGAGTGTATAAAGTCCTCTAGTTTGAAAAGTACCGATATCCAGTGAATTGAATAAAACCATCTAGATATATGAAACTGAAATATCTGTTGCTTCAGGCCAACCTCACCTAGCCATGTCATATTGCCACGCTTTCAGATGGTGGTGGTACTACACTACAGTGGTAACTGTGTAGCGTGTAGCAGCGTTGGGCACGTGTTGTTGACGGTGGCACATGCAGCACACCGCCTCCCCAACGTCACCTTTGCCCGCTTCAACACACTACACAACATCCTACCCTGGCACCTCACCTTCCACACCCTACCCACAATCATCGTATACCCTCACTTCAGGTAACATTAGCTACATTCAGGACATCATGATTTTCAGTTTTATGTATGTCAAGTGTTCTGAAGAACCAGAGAGAATGAAGGTTTGTGATCCACCTAGATTTACATTTCAAAGAGGTAGCTGAAAATTTGCTTATCATTTAATCACCAAGGGTTTAAGTTGGTTATGTACATTTTAATGTTATGAATAATTATAGTAAACTAACTTTAGACCCTTGAATCTCCCAAGGGTCTCAGTGGCATTGTGGTACAGTAAGGCCTTTCATTCCTGGAAATCCCCTCATAATGGAGAGATGAAATGATTGGAAGTAATTACCAAACAATGCAATGTCAGGACCAACTTGCCTAGCCCTGGGCTTCAATGCTTCTCATGGAGCAACGTAGGATTGGATGATGGATGGATGGATGGATGCTTCTACTAATCATGTTTTCTTTAGGACAGTTCTTTCTTGGTATTGAGGAGCATTCTGTGTTGCCAAGGTTCATCAAATTCTGTACTTGGTAAAGTTCAGAGAAGCATTGTACACTACCAAAAAAGATTATCTTCATGTAGTGTTTTTCATACAATTGTTGGCAGTTTTGCATATTCAGTATAACATTATTTATCTCCAGGAAGGGTGACAGTCGAGTGTTTGATTCGAGCCAAGGCTTAACCCCAGCCAGCTTGATGGCATTCCTGGTGAGCAGCCTGGACCCCCGGCACAGACTGGCTCTGGCCTTGGCACGATGTGAGGAGGAATGCCGCAGTCGTGTGTCTCAGCGGGCCACCATGGTCACCTCCCGCCTCCACGCACGCCTCACCCACCTCACACTCAGACTTCGCCATGTCTTATCTCGTCTGGTGGTAGCCACCCGAAATTCTCCCACCCATTTCTCCCCTGCCCATTCTTCCTCCACCCCATCTTCCCCCTCTCATTCTTCTTCTGCCCCATCTTCCTCCACCTCATCTTCCCCCACCCCATCCTCCTCCACCCCACACTACCGGGTGCTACAGTTGAGTAAATCCCAGCTTATTAGAGATATAAGGATGATTAGGTTAAGGCTTCACCATTTAAACCATGTACAGAGTTTGCTAACCTTGTCTTCTGAAGAGAGATTTCCTAATAGTAGTGATATGTTAGATTCTTTTCAATATTTATTACCAGAGATTAGTTATTCCTCATCTGAAGAAGAGGAGAGCTCAACTGAGGTGCATGATGAGTTGTGAGGTACAGTCAAAGTCCTCTTTTCTGCCTTCAAGGTCTTCGAAGCTATTAGTTGCCTCTTTATTTTATCAAAAAATGTGAAAAAAGACTACATTTATGGCATATATTTTTTACCCCATTTACATACTGATATTATAAGAGCTTCCAAACTACTTGGAAAGTGACAGACACATAATGTATGGGATGAATGTATAATTTATTTGAAAATTGGACACCATATCTCTTGATAGGTGATTGTTTTTGTTATCCATTTTTGATGAAGGGCAGTATTCCTGGTGGCATAGGATGCTTCTTAACATCTTTTCCTCACTGATTTATTTTTGCATATTACTCATTAACATTTTTTTTTACATGTTATTTATGTTACTTTAATATTGATGTGGTTTGCATCAGCAACAATAGAAGAGGATACTGATGTGCTGTGTGCAGAATAAGTAGCAAAGGAAGAAGTGTTATGAAATCTCCAAAGCCACCTAGAATGCAACTCAAAGTCCTAAGGAAGTCAGGTAAGAGGACTTTTGCTTGAGTGTTGTTGGACCAGGTGGGTAGAGTAAATGATAGAGTATCCTGTGATATATATATTACTTTATGCATAGGTAACTGGATCTAACATGCACTTACATTTATACACTGTACACTGTTTTACCTGTATTTGATAGCACTCTCATACATACACACTGACATAATTATATTTGTAGTAGTTTCATATACACAGATGCTCACACTTACTTGATTATGCTTTCACACTTAGAAACCAGGTAAACCAAACTGAACAGTACACATACACTATAAAAAAGAGGTACATATATTCAGGCAAACATATTCAGATACTCAGATAACATATTTTCAAATTCATAAATATTGTATACATATTCAGGTACGTACTACATACAGGCCAACACTATCTCTGAGTAGACTTTTCCACACATTTTCAGGTAGATATACATAATCAGGCAAACATGTTCATATATACATGTTCGTATATTCAGTACAAACAGACTAACACTGTCTCTAAGTTCACCTTCCCATCTCCATCATAAAAGTGTCTGTTTGCAAATGTAGTGGTGTTTGGTAATGACTATGCTATTGGGTGAGAGTTTTGTATATATTTGGCTATATATTGTGTGGTTTGGAAAGTGATAGTTATGTGAGGTGAGAGCCTTTCTATTACATTCTCTTTCTCTCTCTAGTTTTTTTCTCCCTTCTCTCTTTTTCTCTGCCCTCATTCTCTGTACGTTCTCCCACTTTTATACTCACTTGCTGTGTTTCTGGATTCTACCCCACCCATCCTTAAAATAGACGATAATGATGATGGTAACAAATCTTCCTCTTATTTTATTTTTATTATTATTTTTATTTTTATTCTTGCCATCTTTGGATTTTTGTATTTAGCATTTGAGAGAGAGATTTAGAGTGAAGGGGTTACTGAAGTCTATATCTAACCTCTCCAGTTTAAAAAGTCCAAATCTGAATAAACATGTCTGGAGATAGTAAGAATAAAATGAAGAACTTGTCATTCAGTTGAAGGGGTTAAAATGAGCATAAGATTTTATAACGCTGATCCAGATGAAAGGTAGATTATCATGTCAGAAAGTAGATAGATAAATGAATAGATAAATACAGATGGATAGCTTTTATTTATGTATGAGGAATTTATAGGTCTCAGATGATGCATAATAACTCTAGATGGTAGTTAGATAGGTTGATAGATATATACAGATTTTATTTATGTAAGAAAAAGTTATGGGGATTGCATGATGTGTGAATGAGTGTGTTGCCCATTTCCCTGGGTATAATGTTGATAGTTCTCCCACTTCTGTACATTCTCCTTACTTATTTTAGGATCCTACCTCGCTCCATCCTTAGGTGGACGAAATAAAAAAGGTCACGATGATGATAATGAGACAAATTTAAAAGTTATTAGCCCACGAGTTACAGATACATGTAGATTTTCACGTATTAATGCTATTTATTTGATAGTTTATACTTGTTTAAGTCAGTGATAACCATTGGCACACCATTCCACTACATCTCTTTCACACATAGAGCATGTCTATCACTGTCCTTCATGTTGCATAGTATCAGTGAGCATCATATATAGACAGAGGAGCAATCCAATCCTCTCTCAGCTTAGCAGTTTTATGCAGTAGAAGAAAGTGAGAAATAAAAAAAATCAGTCAGTCACAAAGTGATGGCATGGTTCCTTTTGATGGAATCCTCATATTGAGGTCCATGGTACAGCTGATGTTTCCAGTAGGCTGGAAGCTAACCCAAGTGCCAAAACCAACCAGCTACTTTCCAGTGGTTACCAGGAACTGTTGGGAAAAGAATCTGTTTAATAATATTTGTAACATAATTAAAGTCACTGCTTAGGGCTTTAACTTTTGTACTTTTGACTGAGTGGTTCCTGACTGGGAGTGATGATTGTGTGGACAGTTACCAAATGTATACCACATTTCAGTCACATGGTAGCACCTCCCAGGATAATGATAGCCACCCATGTACTGCTTGAAATATTGAAATGTGAAATTATTAAATGATCATTTGTGTGTATGGGCAGGGAAACATAGCAAGGCTCATTCAGCTTTTAAATATTAGATAGCAGAGGAAAGAGATAGATAGAAGAGGTGAAATATTGGATGAAATTCTTGTCCTCGACTATGCCGTACTTATGTACTTTATTCTTATTTTGAGATGCATTGCATTCTAGCAGGGTAGGATAGTTTACATAATATTTTTTTGGTGTATGGAAGAATACAAGTTTGAGGTGTTTTGGAGAGAATACAGGGGCTTTATTTATATAATATTTTACAGTGGATTTGTGAAATTACAGGGGCAGTGCTTGTAGTTCTCATTTAAAGTTACGTAATTTTTAAGTTGCAAAGAAATGAACTCCTGTTTCCACTTCAGGTTGTTGATGATTCAGCATAAATTATTTTGTAATGGGATACGAGGATTTCTTGCACTTTAAATCCTTCAGCTTCACTTCAGTTGCTTGTGATTCAGTATAATCTCGTTTTAAAATTAAATACGAGTTTTTTTTTGCACTTTAAACCCCTAGCTTTGAGTGAAAAGCATGGAGTACAGATGTTTCATCTGAAGTAGTCATTTATCTGTGCACATAATTGACTTTGGCTGGTATGCTCATCAGTTAAGGAGACTTCCTAACACCTTTTCCTCAGTGGTTTATTTTGTATATTAACCATATAACCAAACCATACGTGCTCCCTACGTGTCAACAAGTGGGTTGGTGGAGGGTTAGTGCCCCTCCCCGTAAAAAAAAAATAACTCAAAGTCAAATGGCCACCCCTTACGGGATTATGGTGTCTGGCAATAGATAGATAGATAGACACCATACTGTTCTGTCTATCTATCTATTGCCAGATGCCTCAATCCTGCACGGGATGGCCACAAACAAATCGCCTCCATGTCGCTCTGTCCCCCGCCATTTCACTACCCCGCTTTCAACTCACACCCTCCTCTCTTATGTACCTCTCCACTCCACCCCTCCATCTCATCCTCGGCCTCCCCTTCCCTCTCGCCCCCTCCACCTCACTCACATACACTCTCCTCGTCAGTCTTTCACTCTCCATCCTCTCCACATACCCAAACTACCTTAACTTGTTTCTCCTAATGCTTCCTATCACGTCCACAACCACACCACAACGCTCCTTCACTTCCTTATTTGTTAGTCTGTCTCTCCATGTGACTCCACATGCTCCTCTCAAATAACTCATTTCCACTGCTCTCACTCTTGACTTCTGTCCTTCCAACAGGGTCTAAGCTTCAGTTCCATATGTTAGAGTTGGTATCACAATACTGTCATGTAACAACTTTTTCACTTCCATGCTCACCTCCCTGTTTCTTATCACTGCTTTCAACGAACCAGCAACCTTCCTTCCCTGCTGCACCCTTTCAAGCACTTCATCCTCCAGACTTCCATCCTTACTCATCACACTACCCAAGTACTTAAATGCACTCACATTCTCCATATCCTCCCCATCCAATCTCACTGTACATTCACTGGCTTCACTTCTCTCGAAGACCATCACTTTACTCTTCCCAACATTCACCTTTAGATTCGGTTTCTTACACACTCTCTCAGACTCATCTACCAAACCTTGCAGCTCCCCTTCGTCTTCGCTCAACAACACAGTATCATCTGCAAACAACAGTATAGGGAGTTTCCAAACACTGCCCTCTCTCACTAGGGCTGCTCCAGCATCCACTGCCTGACCTTGTATCTCTTTTATAACCCCATCCATGTACAGATTGAACAGCCATGGAGACATGACACATCCTTGTTTCAACCCAACCTTCAAATGGAAAGATTCACTCAGTTTGCCATCCACACACACTGCAGCCTTAGCACCGTCGTACATACTCTTCACTGCCTTCAACAACTTCCCATCCACTCCATATATTCTTAATACTTTCCACAATCCTTGTCTATCCACCCTGTCATATGCTTTCTCCAGATCCATGAAGGCTGCATACAACTTCTTTCCTCTCTCTAGAAACTTTTCCACTAAGGATCTAAGAATGAATATCTGGTCTACACAACCTCTTCCCTTCCTAAAACCTCCATGTTCTTCCCCAACTGATTCCTCTGTTATTTCCCTAACTCTGTCAATAAGTATCCTACCATATACTTTTCCTATTACACTGAGAAGGCAAATGCCCCTATGATTACCACACACTTCTTCTTCCCCTTTTCCTTTGCACAGAGGAATAATTACACCTGACTTCCAATCCTCCGGGACTCTACCCTCCTCTCACGCCAATCTGCACACCTTCCACATCCATTCTATTACAATTTCTCCCCCATGCTTCAGCATTTCACCACACTCTCTATCAATTCCTGGGGATTTCCCCATTTTGGATAGATAGAACTTTCTTCATTGCTTCCACCACTTCCATCCTACTGATTTCTTCCTCTCTTCTCGCAACCCTTCTTCTCCATTCCCCAGCCACTTATACTTGCATTACTTTCATTCTTTATGTTCAGTAGTTCATTAAAGTGTTCTCTCCATCTGTTTACTTTTTCTCCCCTCTCCACTAGTAATCTACATTTTTATCTTCACACTCCCATTGACTTCGTTGGCACCCTGTCTAGCTCTCTTTACCTCCTTCCAGAACATTTTCTTACATTTCCTCCACTTTGCACTCAAATTCCTTCCAAATTCCTCATCCACTCTCTCTTACTCTCTCTTACTAATCTTTTCACCTCTCTCCTCCTCTCTACATATAACTCTCTCGTCCATCTCTCAGCTTCTTTGACGCCCCTGTTCCTCATCCACTCCATCCACTCGTTATATGCTTTCTTCTATTGTGTGTTATATAAATCCGTCAGACATTGCCATACTCTACATATATAACGCACAAAAGGATACTAACCAGCCATATCCAAAAATAAGTCACAAAGTAAGAGGTACTATGGAGCTTCCCTACTCATTGAGAATATGAGTCTTGAAGTGAGGACTTATATGTCCGTGGGATGAAGGTGAGAATTTTGAAGGAGTGAATGATAAGTGTATAGATGTGTAGCATATTTCACTGGGCACTCTGTTGATGTGTTCTGCTTGTATGCTTTCTCTTCCCTTGATCTGGATCCTGCCCACCTCATTTATTTGTGGGAAATAGGGTTTTGGGTGATGATGATGGTGGTCGAGTTTTTAGTCTGTCAGAGAAGTATGTGTCAGAAAATTAGGTCAGTCTTCATGGATATCAGTAATTTAACAGATGATATGCAGATTTCATTTTTTTATTTTTTTATAACTAATGATAAATGTAGTATAAGAATTTATGCTGGTTGATTGATAGTATGTGGAGACAAAAAATTTGAAGTCATGAACATTGAGTAATGACGTATAGTATGTATCTTTTCTTCTTTTTCCTGGATTTTGCCCATCTAGTTTACCATAAATTAATTGAAACAGTGTTTACATACAACAATTTCTGGTGACAGAGAGAGAGAGAGAGAGAGAGAGAGAGAGAGAGAGAGAGAGAGAGTAGTTTCTGGTGTGTAAGAGAGAGTGAGAGAAAGAAAGGATATTCATTTGCAGTCAGGAGTTCCTTTATACTGTGTCAAAACCTAGTGAGATCTTGCTAAATGAAACAACAGTAGTTACAAGGGTTGGAATCTGTCCATATTAGCTCAGTATCTTGGAAGTTTACCCACACCAGACAAAGAACAGCTTATTGACACTACACTGTCTAATGTCAGGTGGTTTTTTGTACCTCATCATTGTTCCTACTAGTACTTCACTATAATAAGACTCATTTAAAAATGCTTTTTTAGTATCAGATAGAAGAATTATAACCACACAATAAAGCCATGGTTATTATGAAAATGCAAGTTTTGGCTGAGCCTGGGTAGGACCATATATGAAATGCATGCTTTGACTGAGCCCAGGTAGGAGTAAAACTCTTGTATTTTCAAAATAAACACAGCTTCACTATGTGTTTTAGGCATTATTCTTCCTTTTTATCAGTTTACTTGTACAGCACAGTGAAATGAAGACCCTATGTATTAAAACAAATATGTAGAAGGAACCAAGGATTGAAAACCCTGGTGAGATTGTGTTTAAAAGCTTTGAGACTGGGCTGTCACCAAAGTAGAATTATGGAAAAAAGAGTAGTAGAGCACTCATGTAACATTTTCAGGCTGTTAGTGTTATGTTTTCTTTTTGTTATCTGAATATCATTCTCTTAATTTTGGGTTACATCTCTTCATGTAATAATGTCTGTCCATTTATCTATCATCCTAACATATCCTATATTTTTATTGGGTGGGGAGATCCAGAGGAAGGCTCTCTGATTTCTTTGAGAACATGAATCAAAGGAGAGAGGAAGCCATTTAAGCATATGCAGATTACAGTAATTTTATGCATAGCTCTCAGATTATAAGGCCAGTTGTGGAGGGATTATTAGCTAGCAGCCTGCATATGATAAGAATCATTAGAATATTGGGAGGCTGGAGTGGAGTCTAAGCTTCATACTGGTGGGGATATTGTTACGAATTTACTAAATTGATAGGCATTGTAGGTGACCATTGTCTGTCCCACTGCCCAGACTAAATGTGTCCTCACTACTGTACAGTTTAGTCATTGAAGATTGCCCAGTGCTTACCTCAGTGTGGTGGTGAGTTGAAAATGTTAATGAGTTGAACATTTCCAGTGGCCTTTATTACACTGGTTCATATTAGTATTTTGGACATTGAGTATCACCCTGTGCTGATCTAAGTCAGAGTGGTGAGTTGAAGATGCTACTGGACTGATGATTGTGCTTGGTGACCTTTCTTTATCCCACTGCCTAGACCAACAAAATCCGCATAACTAGTTCATTATATTCTAGAGTATCACTCAAGGCTTGTGTCAGTGAGGTTGGTGAGTTGAAGATGTTACTGGATTGTTAAGCATTATTGATAACCTTTATCCCACTGCCAGTACCAACTATGTCCACATCACTAGTTCATTATATCCTCGCACACCTTTATATCCTAATACGGCAGGCTCTCATGCAAGCTTAACCCCTTTAATCCATGAATGTCTAACATCAGCTCTCATTGCAAGTTGCCTTTATTGCAATCTTGTTTTGCTGTCTCATTCACGATGAGTTCTAGAGAAGGTGTCTCTTCAACTCCTTCAGTCTCGTGATTTGTAAGTTTATTCTTGCTCTCTCCATATGATTTTATAAAGGTTAGAATTAATTATTGAACTGGAGGGGTTAGATATAGCCATAGTCAACCCCTTCACTATTACGATTCTTCCTTAGTAGAGCGAGATTATCCGATGGCAGCATTCATATACTAGAAAATTAAATCCTCAGAATGAAGGGGTTATGTTTGATTGCTTCCTGTAGAACCGATTGAGCAGTTTTGTTTCATTTGTATAGAGAGTTAGATATTTTGTAACACATTGCTGACTTAACATGAGGGCTGCTTATATTATGTTCTTGCTGTCTCCAGGTTTTATTTTGCATGGGAGAGATATCTGGATTTGGAGGGGTTAGGTATAGTCCCTTTCAATTTTAGAGCATTTTCATTAGTTGCATAAAGTCCTCTGGAAAAGGCAGGATTAAAATAGAAAGGATATCATTACAGTGAAGGAGTTAAGACCAAGATTGAGAAGGGAAGTGTCATATTTATTCCTGAAATGACTGTAAAAATATTGTGTTTGCCTATACTCACACAGTCAGTTTTAGCCCCTTCACTGTGACGACAAGTTTCCGATTTTATTCTTGCCACTTTCTGAGGCCTTTGTTCAGCTTGGGATGGACTTGCACCCTTGAGGGACTAAATTTAGCCTTCATTTACTTGTTGTCTTCCAGGGGACCCTCCTAAGCTGAATAAAATAATCTGGGTAGGAACAAAAATAAGAGATAAATTATGTCAGTGGATTGAAGGGGTTAAGAATTTGGTCATCAGTCTTTAACCCTCCAACTGTGGTTGTCATTGACTGAATATGAATTTTCTCGCCAAAAATTAGAATCTCCAGTTTGGGTATGACCATAGGTTGTGCATTAGTTCTTCTGCATTGGTACAGTATAGATTTTTTTGGAATACAGTATTTTGTTATTGATTTTCAGCCGTATCCTTTTCAGCTGGAGGATGTAATTTTTACATCATGTATTCATGCTGCTGCCAGACTTGTTTATTCAGTTTGGAGAGACTTTTTGAATGGAGGTTAGATATACTATATGTTAGCCCCCTGACCTCAGCGATGCTCTCCATAGCTGAATAAAATAACGTAATAGCAAGAATGAACCAGTAACAGACTTCACTGGATTCAGAGGAATAATATTTTGGTAATTCATATTTTTGGCAGAAAAAGCTACAGGTACTGTACACTCATGTGCCATAGTTTCTGTTCACCCTCTACCTTCACCCCTGGCTGGAAGTTGTTGTCTGGGTTTCATACTGAACAAAGTCTTGTCCAGTGTTCCCTTGACTTCGGGAGGAACATTTAGTGATGGCTCTGTTGCTCATACAGTCTAGAAAGTTTTTGAGCCACCAACAGCAGCATTAAAATGGTAGTTTAGAGTTTGCATGACCACAAAAGTAACAGTATGCAATGATATTGTTACTTGTGCTGCCCAGAAAAGCCTCGAACTTCCAATGACATGTTTGCATTTGGTGTGAAATCCTTCGTAATGTTTCTTTTCAGTCAGGGACAGGGTCAGTTGGAGGAGGAGCAAAAACCAGAGATCAAAAATGTACCCACAGTTGAGGGGTTATTGTAACTTTTTGAAACTCTTGAGTACTGTAATCACATTCCCTCTTTGTTTATGAGTGGCTGTTTTTATGAATTTACATGTGACAAAGGTGATCTATAACTATTTTGACACCTAATAATGTCCATTTCGTATATGGTACTCTGTTCAGGGAAATCTTGAAAATGAATAAATGTGTTTTTGAGAAGGAAAATTATCCTGTATATCCTGTGAGTAATATGAGAAGAGGTAGACCAAGAATGAAGCTAAACAAAGTAGGAGTTGAATTTGAGTGGAGGGTTTATGATAGATGGAAGGAGAAAAGACAGAGAAAGAATTAGATGGAAAGAGGATAGGTGAGTGTGTGAGGGAGGGTGAAAGGTAAGGAGGTTAACAGGAGAAGAAGCATACTGGGAATTAGGTAGAAGGAGGTTAACAGAAGGAGAAGATGTAGACTGAGAACCAGGTAGAGAGACAGTTGGTAAATATGCATTAGGAGGGTGTTTAATAACGAAGTTGATGGATGGAGAAGAGGAAGTCAGAGAACCAGAGACAGGAAGGAGTGTGTGATGGAAGGTGCGTGGAAACGAAGTGGTTTAAAAGGAGGGAGACTAAGAATGAAGAAGTGAGATGGTGAAGCATATGAGGTAGTGTGAGTGATAGTGAGGTGGGTGAAAGGAAAAGAGGAAGACAAGATAACAGGGATAAAGTTGGTGGATGGGAGTAAACAAGAAGAGACAGTGAGGTGGCAGGAGAATTAGATAATGAATAAGGTAAAGTGATGATGGGTGAACAAGTGAATATAACTGAATGATGAATAGAGGGAGACCAAAAAACGAGACCGAGACGAAATTAGAGATGGATATATAAGGGAGAAAGGAGTGTAAGAGAGAGAGGGTGGCAGAAGAAGAGAGAGCAAGAATGAAAGGGGGAAGTGTGGGTATGAGGAAGGATAATTAGCATATGGAAAAAGAGGAATAGGGAGACCAAGAGGAGATGGAGAGAGATTGGGAAGGGAGAGTACATAGTGGAAGGAAGTGACCACAAGAAGGAGATCAAGAACAAGATGTAGGGACAAGGTTAAAGGAGGAAAGCAACGGAGGAACGTAGAGGATGTGATGGAGAAACTGATAGAAGGAAGAAGTACCTCATTCATCATCATCATCGTCATCATCGTCCGGACCTCCTTTCCTACCCTAGGGCAGGGTGAGGAGTACCAACGTCCAGACAGTTTGCCTGATTCAATGGGCCACGCCTTCATTCACTCATCATTCAAACCCTCGAAATCCTGGCTCCATCAAATGGACCAAAAAAATTTCAACACGTTCTGTAGCTTCACTTATATCTATCTGATAGAGCCAATCCGAACACTATCACTTTAAAGTGGGGTGCCAAATCCCTGGTTATGCACTTCTCCGCACAAAATTCATCTAGCCAGCTCAATCTTTAGTCATTCCCTTAGCCTCACCAACTTGCATACCTCTCCTCCTCACACACTCATCCACCATATTCCTCCAACTTCTTGGCCTATCTTCCCTCCTTCCTCCTTTAAATTCGCTCAGATATACCTTTTTCACCACTCTATTGTCATCCATTCTCTCCACATAACCATGCCATCTCAGTACACTCTCTTCGATTCTGGTGTCCACAGACTCCCTCCTCACACGAATCAAATTATTCCATATCCTATCCACTCTATACTCCACATACATTCCTCAGCAGTTCCATCTCCACTGCTGTTACTCTTGACTTTCATTGTCATGTCACACCATTGTCTCACATCCGTTTAAAGTTGGCACTAACGCTCCTTCATGTAAGCCTCTCGCAGCTGCAACAAGGCCTTCATAGCACCGGCTACTTTCCTTCCTTATGTCACAACTTTCCACTTCTGCACATTTTCCTCTCTTGTCTGTCAGTGTACCCAGGTATTTGAAGTCTCGCACAAATTCCAGTCTCTCTCCATTCACTGTAACATCACACTGGGAGTCACTCTCTCTCAGTAACCATCACTTTACTCTTTCCTACATTTACTCTCAAGACACGACGCTCACAGACATCTACAAAGCTCTGCACTAGTCTATCAAGCTATTGTCCTGTATTTGCAAGTAGTACTGCATCATTAGCATACAATAAATTTGAGATATTCCATCCACCACCACTCGTTACCAACGCCATCCCTCTCTCCATTACTCGTGTTTTTACTTCTCATCACCTCATCCATACATATATTAAACTACTATGGGGACATCACATAACCTTGTCGCACGCCCACATTTATCGTGAACCATTCACTTAGATGCTCATTTACCATTATGCATGCCTCACTACCTTCAGAAAAACTCTTGACGGCGCCTAGCAGCTTACCATCAGCACCGTATATTCGCAAAATCTTCCACAATCCTTCTCTATCTACTTTGCCGTATGCTTTTTCCAGATCCATAAATGCCATAAACACCTTATAGTCCTCACAAGCCTTCTCCACTATCTGTCTCACAGCAAATATTTGATCCACACATCCCCTGCCACTCCTAAAGCCACCCTGTTCGTCACTCACTAGGACTTCTGATATTTCCCTTAATTCTTCTATAATAATTCTTCCATATACCTTCCCTACAACACTCAATAGACTTATGCCACGATAATTCATGCACTCACTTCGCTCACATTTATTTTTGTACAGTGATACAATCACTGCCTTTTTCCACTCTAGTGGCACAGTTTCACTCGTCCATGTCTTCTTTCATCTCCAACAAGCACTTCATTCCGCTCTGTCCACTACACTTAATCATCTCTGCATACACCTCATCAGCCTCAGCTGCTTTCCCATTTTTCAGCCGCTTCACAGCGTTCTCCACCTGTGCGAGTGTCACGTTTCTTGGCACTGCATTCCTTCTCTGTTCATTCTCTTCCCCTTAAGAAGTCTCTACCTACATTTATCTGTTGATCTGTCTACCTGTTTACCTATCCATTCATCTAAACTAAGCGGCTGTAAATACCTACCTTCTTACCAGTTTAGCCCTATATTCATCTGTCTGTAACCGTCTGTCTATCTAACCTTCTGTATATCCATCCAGCTGTTTGTCTGTAACTGCCTGCCTGTCTGTCTGTCTGTCTATATGTCTATCTATCCATCCATCCTTCTGTCTATATCTATCTGTTAACTCGTCTTTTTTTTTTTATTGCCAGAAACATTATCCCAGAGTTCATCCAGGGTCTCTCTCTCTCTCTCTCTCTCTTTCTCTCTCTCTCTTTAACTGTATCTATAACCTCTCCAGTTCGAATAGTCTCACCTAGGCTGAAGAAAATCGTCTGGATGTAGTGAGAAAGAAGTGAAAAAATAAGTCTCGCTAAAAATAGAAGTCGAAGAGGGAAGGTAGTGAGAGCGAAAGGAATGCAGCCGAGACAGGTTCGAGAGTGAGAGAGAGAGAAATTCATGCGTGTGTCGTATGTTTGTGCATGTATGTGTATCTAAATGTGCTTGTGTATGTTTATATATAATTAAATGTCTATGTATGTGCGTATGTAATATGTGTGCGCAATTAATGTGTATGTGCGTCCGATGTGTGTGTGTGTGTGTGTGTAAGCTAATTAAAATAGTTGGATATCACCTTTTGACTCAGCGCTGAATATACAAACAGCTGGTTCCGTGTTGTTTCATAATTGTAAGCAGATTTTTTTTTACTCGATTTATGCATTTATATTTGATTTGAGGCTCCTATATACTCACTTTTGGCTCAATAAAATAATCTAGCGTTAGTCGGGATACAATACTCTAGCTGTCTCGAATTTGAGACTGTTAGAGAGATATGATAATGGTGATGATGATGATGAAGATGACGGTGATGATGATGATGGCGATGATGATAAAGAAGATGATGGTAATGAAGAATATTTGGATGATGATGAAAAGACAAAAGAAGATGATGATTATGATAATGAAGAAGGAAAAGATGATAAGGATGAAGATGATGATGAAAAAGATGTTGTTGATGATGATGAAGAAGAACACGATGATGATAATGATGATGATTCACCTATTCAGTCCGGAGACGCATTTTTAGAGGCAGAACCGTCTCTAGAATCGGCCCTGTCCGTCTCTCTCATTAACGATTTACGAATGCGAGGTAGGACAGTAAAAGAGTGGATGATGGATGAATGGATGTCAGAAGTCACAGCCGCAATCCTTTTTCATTTTAGTCCGCGTTTCGGAACATCGAATAAAATTTTCAAAGGATGACGTTTTTGTGCCCTGCTTGCATTATCATCGTATTTAACCACTTCAGTACTAGTTCTCTCCCTTAACAGTCTTCTATGATTCACTTAGTACGATAGCCATCTTGCTGCAATTAAAGGAATTAAAGTCGCCATGATAATAAGCTTAATATAATCGCCATGTATTAATAAGGACAATAAATAAATAAATAATAAATAAATAAAAGACGTTCTTGGGGGAAACTACAGTTTTTCCCATAAGCTTAATAAACTCGTCCGAGGGTAGCCAACCGTGAAAGGATGTTAAAATGCCTGGGAGAGAGAGAGAGAGAGAGAGAGGCAACGAGAGAAGGCAAACCAAGAGAAGGCAAGAGGAGGAAGGAACTATTTTACTCCTGTATGTAATACATCTTACGAATGCCTCTGTAGTTTATAGCATATAATGTAACTTATTTTTATCAAAGGGCATGTGGCTACACTCAAAAACAGCGGTGTGGCCACACCCACGAATGTCCTATCACTAACTATGTAATTGTATCGGCTGAAGGTGTGTGGTAAGACCCACCACCTTCTTTTCTTGTATACTGTAAGCACTCTGTACCTTTTACAACAATAAATATTTCAATTCAATTCAATATTTTCAGGATACAAAATTCTACAAATAAATGCTTTGGGGGTTTTAAGTACATTCTAAACATACAGTCTCAGTGTATGAATAACTTCTCAGTCCAGTATATGTTTTTAAAAGTCAATTAAGAATATAATTACAGTATATATTTTCTCGCCCCCCCCCCGCTGTCCACCTGTCTGTTGCTGTCTCGGCTCCTAAACCCAACTTGGCAACGCCCTCCTCGCGTGGGGGATTATCGAGTTTTAACATCAGGGCGAGTGTGTCTTCAGTAATTAGCCTTCCAACACCCCGCCGAGTCCACCGCTATCAGTCTCAGTCGGTAATTCTTCTTCTTCGTCTTTTTCGGTGATTCCCTTTTTTCTTATGGTCAGCGATCCTACCTGTTTGCCTTGGCCACATCGTCCGAATGTTGACTTCGGCTTCGGCATTACTGCTTTTGTAATTTGAGTTTGGTGGAAAAACTTGTGCGTATGATTACTATATTCATGGTTTTATGATTCCTAAGTAAACTAATGATGGGTGGAATCTGTATATCTAAGAGTGATCGTCTAGATTTTGTAAGTTGACCCTTGGCAGCTATAATGTGGGATACGGTCCAATCATAAATTTTTTCCTTGTTTATCTTCCCCAGAGGCTGTGCGGGAAGATTCATCGGCCTCACCGTCATCAACTATCGTCTGTGTCAATACCTACCCGGCACTTAGACCCCATAAAGCAAGACAGAGAAATTAGAAGGTAAGTGCTTGTATAATTATGACCGTCACTCTGGGGGTAGCCTCGGGTACGTTTTAGGAGTCTGTGCCCTTCCTGGTGGACCCTTTTTATGGTGTGTATACTAAGCTGACGGGGAATAATCTTGGTCCACTCCTCCTTAATTTAAAGTAAGTGGCCGTACATACAGACATGAAGAATATAAAGTTTTTGATATACTGTATTAACTTTTTGACTTCGCAGCTTTTCCTTCGGGTGAATGATGATGATTTAGATTTGCCTCCCCATTGGGAGGACACGGGCAAAAACAAAAGCCCGTCAGAGAAAAGCTGTACAAAGATTTAGGGTTACAGGTTAACGTGGGGGAGGGTAGGTAGCCACAACCCCCAAAATCACAGAGGCAGATGCCCGAGCAATAGTCTCTGCAGCCAAACGATAGTCGTCATCCCTGAGAAGCTGCTCACCAAGGCCACGCCGAAGACAATATGTTGCGGGACAGTCAATAATATAATGTAAAAGAGGCGTTGCACTAATGCCGAAGCAGTGAGGGCACGGCTCCGGGTTTCCACCAGTCATCTGGTTATAGCATGGATATCCCAGACGCAACCGGCGAAGCTTGGCGAGAAGGTGATTGGGTGTGCCAGTGGGTACATCAACAGGTGTATAGGTTGTAGCAATGGCATACCAGGTGGCAGAGCGAGAGCCTTCGTACACTTGGAATTGATGATCTTCCCGGGAAAGACGGTGGACAGCGTCAGTTACTTGTCGCAAGATGCGAGATAAGCTAGGTCGTAACGGAAAGGTGACGATATGGGAGAGTGCAGGCGAGGCGAGCATCAGCATCAGCACGCTCATTGCCCATAACACCAACGTGTGCCTCCCTCCCGTGCCCAACCATTGTTCTTCACTCATGTAGGTGTAGCCAGTGATGTACGGATGAAGCGTGGTGGTGAGTGTGCGCGTGTGCGTGTGTGTGTGTATGTGCGGGAAGGGACGGGGAGGGTAGGGAAGGGAGACACGACTCGCAGAGTTGCCAAGCTCGCGATTTTCACATAGATTTGGGCTAGTTTTTTTGCACCACCTGAGGGTAATAAAATTGAAATATGGCGGTTCTCGACTTGCGTTTTACATATCAGAATTACTAAAGAATACTAGAAACTATGCTGTAATACTAGAAATGCAATTGCGAAAAGGGCAGACATAATCGAGGATAGCTGGCTTGAAACACTGGGCTACTTTTGGTCTGGTTTCATCTAGCTGTTGGGCGCATTTTGTACTGACGGGGATGGCAATACTGACAACCCGTTCTGCCCACCAGTGTGCGTTTGGCAATTGTTGAGGGAGAGCGTTATGCCGCGCTGGCTCATCCTCGCGTTCTTCCCGCTACTCCTCGTCGGGGTGGCGGGGGAAACTAGTGCTTATTTCGCCAACTGGGGTGAGATAGGAGGTCGGCCGCAGGAACCGACCTGTGTGGACATCCCGCAGGACATGCCGCTCTGCTCCGGGATAGATTACAGCAAAATGAGACTGCCTAACTTATTGGAACACGACACACTGAAGGAGGCGCAGCAACAAGCAGGATACTGGGTACCGTTGCTCAATCTGCGCTGCCACCCAAACACCCAGCTCTTCCTGTGCTCCCTCTTCACGCCGGTGTGTCTGGAGAGCCCCATCTACCCGTGCCGCAGCCTCTGCGAAGCGGTGCGCAATGGCTGCGAGAGGCGTATGCAGACGTACAGCTTCCCGTGGCCAGAGATGTTAAATTGCGACAAGTTCCCCCTCGACAACGACATGTGTATCACCGTGCAGCACACACAAGCCCCAGGACCCGGTGAGTTGTGCAGGAGGAGGAGGAGGAGGAGGAG
>JAGKTI010001380.1:42942-87141 GCA_018397915.1 Birgus latro | reverse complement strand
TCCAATAACCGGACATACTCACTAACCGGACATTCTGGGCTGCCCAACCCCCAAAATCCAAAAAAATCCGGAAAAAATCGATTAATTTTCGATTTTTTGGGACCGCATCAGTTTGAATTTCCAGCGTGCGCCGATCCCCTCTGTTTACACTCGTGACTCCACTATCGGTCGCCATTACCCGCTCCCCTCCTCCCTCATGAACAACTCCGAAAATGGCGGCCGAAGTGATTGCTTTTGTGGTGATACCCTACCTCCTACAGTGCTTGATACTTCTCTTCACCTTCATCATGTGTGTGATGATGGCCCCGCCTCCTGAGAAGAGGAGGAGAGTGGTTCTGACTCTGGAGAAGAAGAGGCAGATATTGGACAAGGTGGACGCCGGCTGGTCAACAGGGCGCATCGTACGTGAGTTCAACCTCTCTCGCTCCACCTTGTGTGATATCAAGAAGTCCCGAGACAAACTACAGCAGTACACGGCTGATTTCGCATCGAAGACCAGACGAAACGTGCAGAGGAAGGTGATGTTTACACCTAAGTATGCAGACATCGACCGCTCCATGTTGATTTGGTATCAACAACAACAAGCTGCTGGTGTGTTGGTACGTGGAACGGAGCTGAAAGCTGCTGCTGAAAAGTTCGCAAGGCTACACGACGCCCCAGACTTCAAGGCATCTGAAGGTTGGCTCTTCGCCTTTAAGTTACGACACGGACTTACCAACCGTAAGACCCATGGCGAAGCTCTGGACGCTAACGACGAAGGAGTAGAACAGTTTCGGCAGAAGGTGAATGGCTTGATTGATAGGGAGGGCCTCACTCTTGGTCAAGTTTACAACGCTGACGAAACTGGCTTATTTTATCGTTCAATACCCACAAACACTCTCGCTGAGGAGACGGAGAAGCGTTTACCTGGCCCCAAGCTCTCGAAGCAACGTGTGTCTGCTTTGTGCTGTGCCAATGCTAACGGCATGCGCCGGCTCAAGCCCGTTATTGTAGGCCGTGCAAAGCAGCCTAGGTGCCTTCGTGGGTTAATGAATGCCCTTCCTGTCGTGTGGTATCATTCTCTGAAGGCTTGGTTCACAACCAAGATCTTCAAGAATTGATTCCACCAACACTTTGTTAAGGAGGTCATTCGTTATCAGATGGAGATACTGCAAATCCGACGAGACCAGGTAAAGGCCCTTCTGATTCTTGACAATGCACCTGCGCATCGGTCAGACAAGGAGTTGGTGGCAGAGAATGGTCGCATCAGGTGTCTGTTTTTGCCACCTAATACAACTGCTCTCATCCAACCAGTGGACCAGGGAGTGATTGTGGCAACGAAGAGGCTATACCGACGAAAGTTTTTGGACGAGGTGATGGTTGTGTACGAGGATGAGGATGATCGCAGGGAAGGACATGACATGCGAGGACAAAAAACACTCGAAAACATTCGCCAATACACCCTCAAGTCTGCCATCTACAACTGGGCAAATGCATGGAATGAAGTCTCTGTCAAGACTAGAAAATGGTTGGTCTCGCCTACTTCATGGAAGTGACGTGGTGCACGATTTTCTGGGTTTTGACGTGGATGACTTTCATGCAAGGCTTCGTACGGGTGGAGACGATGTGGATGTCGACGAAGTGCGTGAGTGGTTGGATGACAACGAGGGCGATCCTGGGTATCAGATCATGTCTGATACTGAGATCGCATCTACTGTTGCTGGTCCCAGTACCCAGCAGGAAGATTCTGACGAGGACAGCGGTGATGATGCGGACTCCTCACAGGTTGCAACTGCCCCAACAATCCCCAGGCTGAGCACAATCCGGCACTATGTGGAGTTCATCCTTGACTACCTAGAACACCCGGACTGCGACAGAGAGAGGGGGTCATTGGAATTGGCGAGTCAAGTGCGAGGGTTCAGGCAACGCGTCATTAATCGTCAAAATCGTCGTCCTCTGCGTCAATCAACCATTGATAGTTTTTCCAGGCCAGTCAACCCTGCCGTCATCCACTTTCACTCCACACCATCATCTCACGAAGACAGGCCTTCTAGCTCCGATCCACAGCCCAGCACATCAAGCACGGCTGAATCACCACTGGATGTTAGTTTGCGTCTATCTTCGGAGTCCTCTGTAGTGGATAGTGTATCACCATGTCGTACCAAGATGCCCCTACGCCGCCTCCGTCTGCTCATCTCGGACTCTGACAGCGACTAAATTCTCCAGGGATCGTCACTAGACCACACGGGAATTTACCGTTTTGTACAGTGCAGTGAAATGATGTTATTCCAGTTATTAAAAAAAAACCTTGGTGAAAGTGTTGGTGAGAAGTGATTGTGATTCTCAATTGGAAAGGTGTGTCAGGTGCAACGTCTTCCTGTCAGAGTCTGAGATGATAAAGTGGGTTATTACTTCAGGACTGCCGCTTTTTGTTCGTAAGTACCCTAACTTCATGCCTAACCTGTTTTCATGATGCTGTTAATGTGTTAAGAAATTACCAAAAATGTTAATCATAATGTCCTGCTTGCAATTTAACTTTTCCATGCATGGTTCTTAAGTAAAACAGCTAGAAAAAAGGTGGAAGATGTGAATTTCATGTCCGGTCCTAACCTAACCTAACCTAACCTATGGTTACCATAAAGATTTTCATGCCTAAACTGTTTTCATGATGCTGTTTATGTGTTAAGAAATTACCCTAAATGTTAATCATAATTTCCTGCTTGCAATTTAATTTTTCCATGCATGGTTCTTAATTAAAACAGCTAGAAAAAAGGTGGAAGGTGTGAATTTCATGTCCGGTCCTAACCTAACCTAACCTAACCTAACCTATGGTTACCATAAAGATTTTCATGCCTAACCTGTTTTCATGATGCTGTTAATGTGTTAAGAAATTACCCTAAATGTTAATCATAATTTCCTGCTTGCTATTTAATTTTTCCATGCATGGTTCTTAATTAAAACAGCTAGAAAAAAGGTTGAAGCAGTGAATTTCATGTCCGGTCCTAACCTAACCTAACCTAACATTGTGTTAATCATAATTTCCTGCTTTTAATTAAATTCTTTCATGCATAGTTATTAAGTGCACCAGCTATGAAAAAGGTTGAAGCAGTGAATTTCATGTCCGGTCATAACCTAACCTAACCTAACCAAACCTAACCTAACCTAACTTAACCTAACCTAACCATTTTTCTGGTAGCAATTAACATCATTTACTGTATTTGATGCTTTGTATCCAATAATTTAATGCATAAAATGTGAGAAAAGATTATTTCCATGTCCGATACTTACTTATACTATGCTGGCAAGTTCTGAGCTCCTATGACTCACTCACCCCTAAATCATCATTTTTTGGTTAAAATTCAATAAATTCATGCTATGTATGCATTATTTATGTGAAAAGGGACCTAAATAAGTGCTATACATGTCCACTAGGGAGGTAGGAAAGTAGTTTTCTGATTTAGGTTAGGTTAGGTTAGGGTCATGAAAAACCAGTGCTGGAGCTTCAGGACCAATATCCGGACAAAACCAATATCCAGACATGCCTTTGGCTCTATTACGTCGGATATTGGAGGGATTACATATATAGAATATGTGAACTAAGTATTTAAAGGTGTTACAGAAGGTGCTGTACACACATGAATAGACCATATCTGAAGTTAGTGCAACTGAATCCCAGCTTATATTTATTCACCATTCCCACAAAATATCACTACGATAACGGAAATATATCAGGACTACTGCGTTGCACTCTCACTTCTTGTTTTGTTTACGTCCTGTTGCTTTGTGATTGGCAGATACTTCCTAAGCCTATTTTTATAACGCTACTGTGATTCGTGGTGCTGTATACACATGAATAGACCATATCTGAAGTTAGTGCAACTGAATCCCAGCTTATATTTATTCACCATTCCCACAAAATATCACTACGATAACGGAAATATATCAGGACTACTGTGTTGCACTCTCACTTCTTGTTTTGTTTACGTCCTGCTGCTTTGTGATTGGCAGATACTTCCTAAGCCTATTTTTATAACGCTACTGTGATTCGCTGCGGTATCAAATGGCGCCTTCTGAGGGAAAGTTGACTTTCCACGGAAAGGCACACCAAAGGCGCCTTTAAAATTGTTTGAGTATGGGAGTCGGGTGTGCTGTCAAAGGCGCCTTTGACTTGCCGTACACAAAGGCGCCATTCATCATCTGGCGCCGTGGCTAAAGGCTCGTTTTGAGTATCCGGCCCCTGGACTAGATGATCGTTCAAGAGCATCATTCTCAAAAATCTGGTAAAACTACTTCAAATATGTGATGACAAAAGGCTAACCAAATAAGTTCCATTCCAAGAGATGCCTCTATTAGTGTATAAGCACCTGACCATAAACTTGTACTTCAATTGAAGCTGTAGTATCAAATTCCTCCAGTTTAAAGGATTTGAAAGCTTGATGCATAGACCTTAGAAGCAGGCAAAGCTGGAAAACTGGACAGTGACCATCTGAACACTGTATTTTCAGAGGTTTATTTTAAAACCATTAAAACAGATCTTGTAATAAAAAGCATACTGTACAGTCTTTAATAAAGCTTTAGTAGGCCACTCAGAATCAGAATTTCATACATGACACAAAGTGTGACTTTTGTGCAATCTTAAAATTTGTTAAAATTTGCTAAAATTTTGCCTGTAATGCCTATTTGCCAAATGGATCAGGGGCAACCTTGTGGAGCAGTGCTTTTTAGACTTTTTTACTCATGGACTATGGACCACCCTACTATAGATACTTGTATCATGCATAATGTACTGTATTTTGAAAAGGTTATTAGTAACTAAACTAAATACGGTAGTTAGGTTCTCCTTCTCGCAGGTATTTTATACTCTCTGAACAGTACTTCACCACATACTGATATTTTGATGAGAAAAATATTCTGGGTGATGATGATGATGAAAAATTCATAGGTGGTTGTAGTAATTTGTTTCCTTTCTTTGTTGTTAATTTATAAAGTCTACATCATGCTTGCATGCATTGGCTTTGATCGTCATATGGTGCTTTCCATTCTGCTTAATTTCTGGCAGCCTCGTTATTCAGGCCCTTATCCCTGAGGACACAAAATGACCCCATCCCAGAGATTTTTTTTTTTTTAGTCTGTCTCTTGTAACCCCATCCTCAGTGCTCACACCTCTTAACTTCTTCACCCAGTTGTTGTCATCTTCCATCCACACAACATGTCCGAACCATCTTAGTCTGCGCTTCCTCCTCACAACACTAACATAATCAAGTCCTAGCCTTCTCAGCTCCTCAATCACAAACGTAACCCCCTACTTCCACCCTCAGGCTCTCTTTCAAGTATGCACTAATTCACATAATCATTATTACAGTATTTCTATATTGAGCCTATGAATATCCTCTTTCTTTATGCACAGAGCCCATAATCGGACACACTCCTAACACATGCTGCATACAGTGATCCCATAGCGTGGAGGGAGAGCCCTCTTAGTGTCAGGAGAGGCAACAACTCTCAGAGGTTCCTCCAACCACCCCTTACCCTAGCCACAGAGGTAGATCCAGCCCCACCTCCAGCATGTAACTTGTCCCCTAAATAGCAAAACTCACCACACACTTGAGACACTTCAGCAGGATCAGTCCTTTTGCCTGTCAGTCTTTACATGCACTCCCCAACACGTTGCATGCACAGAATCTGCATTTATTTCATTCAACCTCTAATACCACTATCACTGTATAATTTTCTTTCTGGGTATCACCTTTCCCCGTATATGCATTTTCAGTTACTCTCTTCAGCCAGTCCTCTGGAGCAACACACTCATATATAATCAGATTTACCTAAATGCTAACTCAGTCAACTCCTATGGCTCCTGAGGCCTTCAGCATTTCAGCGGTCAACCCAAACGCACCTGCAGTCTTCTCAAACTGTATCCTGCTACTTGACCTGCTCACAGTAGCAGCATCAGTTAAAGGTCATGGGCCAGACACTGGATTCACTGTCTTCAAACCTTCCCTCTCTCAGTCAGACTCCTCATTCAGCAGCCAGTTATAATGCTTTCTCCAAGCATCCTTAATATCCTCACTTCCTTCCTTCTTTCCTTTTCTGTCTTTCCTTCCATGATTCTTTCCTCCTCTTTCTGTCTATGGGTACCTTCACACTGAGTGGCAAGCCAAATGGTTTCCTGTACACCAAGGAAACCATTTGCTATTCTGGGTGGTAACCACATACCAAATTATGGCACCTGGTAGTTTAGTGAGAAATTAATGCACCCTAATTGGATTGAACCTGGGCAGGTTTCTATCCAAGGGATGGTTGGGGTTTATTGCTCATGTAACACTACACAGGGATGAGTGAGGCTGGTCACTTTCATCTCAAATGTCAGGACCAACTTTTCTAGCCCCGGGATCCTACGCATCTCATGGGCAGCACAGGATTGGATGATGGATGGATGGATGGATGAACATCACTTTCTTTTCTTGATCATTCTTCACACACACACATGAATGTTATAGGAATCTTTGGTAACGGCTGTTTAGTATTGTAACCAACCTCAAACACGGCCAACAATGTACAAGGTAAACATTGAGGGACCGGAATTTGATAGTGAAACAAATATGTCAACAAGTGGGTTGGTGGAGGGTTAGTGCCCCTCCCTGTAAAACAAATAACTCAGAGTCAAATGGCCACCCCTTACGGGATTATGGTGTCTGGCAATAGATAGATAGATTGATTATGAGAATTAGTGAACTAGAAAAGAAAGTGGAGGATCTAGTGTCAAGAAACATGCCTGAAGATTCCGAGATTACTATACAGAGTTTGTTACAGGCCAGTGAGATGGCGAACCAGGAGATTGAGAATCTGAAACGAGAAAATATTGAATTTAGGAGAAAACTAGAAGAGAGCAGTAATAAAACAGAGAAGGTGAGTAGTGTGTTAGAAGAGCAAAAGGCG
This sequence comes from Birgus latro, assembly GCA_018397915.1. Classification (NCBI taxonomy): domain Eukaryota; kingdom Metazoa; phylum Arthropoda; class Malacostraca; order Decapoda; family Coenobitidae; genus Birgus; species Birgus latro. The sequence goes on along the minus strand of JAGKTI010001380.1, from coordinate 80,223 downwards.
AAGTGGGCAAATGCGGAAGGAGAACAGAAAGAAGTGGTCAGCTTAAGGGAAATCATTCAGAAAGAAAGGGAAATGAACAAGAAAAAAATGAAAGAAAATGTAGTGAAAATATTAAAGAAAAAAGAGAAAATAATGAGAGAAACTGTAGAAAGGAACAGATGTGTGATAATATTCGGAAATAGGGAGGATATGAGACTCGAGAGAGACTTGAATCAAGTAAGAAAAATATTGAGGAAGGTCGATCCCGAAGGAAACAAGTGAGAAAAAGAAATTGAGGAAGTAAGGAGGATAGGGCTATATAAGAAAGGAGAAGTAAGACCAATGAGAGTCAAGCTGTCATTGGAAAGTGTAGCAAATGATATACTTAAAATGACCTGGAAACTAAGTAAAGAGGCAGGGATGGAAAATATTATAGTAAGAAAGGATTTGAATGAAGAAGAAAGAGAAGTTTTAAAAGGAAAAAATTGACAGGAGGACAGAGGAGGAATGTAAAACTTTTTTCTGGAGAGTAATGGATATGAAAGTAAGGAAGTGGTATGTGAGGAACTAGAAGTAAAGGAAACAAGGGGGATGGATATGAATATGAAAAGAGAAGAATGAGTAAAGATAAAAACAGTGCAGTGAATCTGAGTATCATGTGGAGTAATGTAGGTGGGTTAATATCTAAGAAAGGGAAAATTGGAGACTATATAAATGATAATAAACCAGAAATTCTATGCTTGGTGGAGACTAAATTGCCCTGAGATGTTAATACAAAATTATTTGAATGGAATAATTATAACATTTGGAGGAATGATGGAGAAAGCAAGTTTGGGGGAGGTATAATGATTTTAACCCATAATGACCTAAGAACGAAATATATAGAAACTGAAAATACCATGGCTGAACTTCTGGGAATTGAAATAGAGGACTGTTATGGAGAAAAGATAGATGTAATAGTATATTATATGCCCCCCAAAACTAGGGCATGGACAAAAGAAGATTATGAACAGTTAATAAGAGAATCCATTATTAAACTAAAGATGTTAATTGAACAAAGAAATAGAATAATAATAATAATGGGAGATTTTAACTCTAGAGAAGTTGATTGGAAAAGTATGGATGCGGGGAATAATGAGGAATCATGGGGAAATAAATTAATGGAATTGGTGATGGAAAACATGTTAACCCAATTAATTAAAGAAAATACAAGGACTAGAGGTGACAACGAACCATCAAGGCTCAACTTGGTATTCACAAGGGACCCAAATGATGTGAGGAACATAACGTACCAATGCCCCTTTGGTTTTTTTTTTTTTTTTTTTTTTTTTTTTTTTTCTTTTTTTTAATGCATGGAAGAAGGAACCAAAAACCATCTGGTTATTGAGATGGAAGTGGTTGGAGTAAGGGAAGGAGAAAGAGATGAAAAACAGAGAAAATAGATAAAATTGTGGGAAAGCAGACTTTGCTTCCCTGAGGAACTTTTTCCACAATGTAGACTGGAGTAAAATGAATACGATCACAAATGTTGATGAGAAATATGAGTTTTTGATAGAAGTATATAAAACAGGAGTTAGTAAATACTGTATGTCCCAAAGTTTTCTGCATCTATGGAAAGGAAGAAAGAATGGTTTAACAACTGATGTAGAGTGACACAAGAGGCAAGAAAAAGAGCTTGGAATAAAGTGAGAAGAAGGTGTAGTGAAAGGGCTTGAGAGAAGTACAAGCAGGTAAGAAATGAATATGTAAGGGTGTGGAGAGAAGAAGAAAGGAAATATGAAAAAGATATTGCAACTAAAAGTAAAAAAGAGCCGAAACTGTTTTATAGGTTTGTAAATGGTAAAATGAAAATTAAGGACAGTATATTAAGATTGAGGGATGGAGATGTAACATACTATAGAGAAGAAGAATTATGCAAAATAATGAACAACAAATTGCAGTCAGTATATATGTTGGAAGAGAAATTTAGGGAACCTGAAATGGAACCCAAGATGACGAGAATGGTAGAAATTATAGTTGATGTGAATGAGGTGCTACAGCTGATGAGGGATTTGGATGTGAGAAAAACAATGGGACCAGATGGAGTGGCTGGATGGATTCTAAGGGAATGTGCAGACCAGTTAGTGTTGCCTGTGTATGTTATTATTAAGACATCACTGGAAAATGGACAGTTGCCTAAAGATTGAAAAAGAGCAAGTATTGTGGCAATCTTCTAGGGAGGAGATAAGAAAGAACCACTTAATTACAGACCTGTATCACTTACTAGTATAGTTTGTAAAATCTGTGAGAAAATTATTAGAAAAAGATGGATAAAGCATTTAGAAGAAAATGAAGTGATAACACCAAGACAGTTTGGTTTTAGGGAAGGAAGATCATGCATTACTAACCTATTAAGTTTCTATAGTAGGGTAATAGATGTCATACAAGAAAGAAAGGGATGGGCAGATTGTGTTTATCTTGAGCTCAAGAAAGCATTTATCAGGGTGCCCTATAGGAGACTGCTGTGGAAGTTGAAGACACTTGGAGGGGTGCATGGGAAACTATTAAAGTGGATGGGAGATTATTTGATAGGAAGGCAGATGAGAATGGTGGTAAGTGACAAGGTTTCACAATGGAGAAACATGACTAGTGGAGTACCTCAGGGCTCTGTCTTGGCCCCAATAATGTTTCTGATATATGTAAATGATTTGCCAGAGGGTTTGAATAGTTACATAAGTATGTTCGCAGATGATGCTAAAATTATGAAACATTAAATGTATTGATAGTTGTAAAAAACTGCAAGAGGACTTGGACAAACTCGACAGTTGGAGCCAGACTTGGAAAATGGATTTTAATGCCAAGAAGTGTCATGTGTTAGAAATGGGAATGTGTGAAAAAGACCGCACTGGACATATAAAATGGGCAATGAGATAATTAGTAAAAGAAAAGATGAGAAAGACTTGGGAGTGATTATTCAGGATGACTTGTCACCAGAAAAGCATATAAACAAAATAATTGGAGGAACTTATAGATTACTGACTAACTTGGGAGTGGCTTTTAATTATGTGGGTGAGGAGATGTTGAGGGAGTTGATAGTGACCATGATAAGACCAAGACTAGAGTATGCGGCTGTGGTTTGGTCACCACATTTGAAGAAGCATATTGATAGACTAGAGAGGGTTCAACGGATGGCAGTGAGGATGATACCATGTTTAAGGGAACTCACCTACGAGGATAGATTGGAAAAACTGAAGTTACCAACACTGCGCAAGAGAAGGGAAAGAGGTGACTTGATCACGATATTTAGAAATGTAAGAGAATTGGAAAGGGTGGATAGAGAGGATCTCTTTGTGTTTGATGATGGACGAACAAGAGGTCATGGCTTCAAGTTGAGGAAAAGTAGATGTCTTAATGATCTCAAAAGGTTCAGTTTCCTGAACATAAGCATAAGTATTTGGAATGACTTAGACGAAGAGGTGGTGCAGGTGAAAAACATTCATGTATTTAAAATTAGATTAGATAAATGTAGATATGGAGACAGGACAACATGAGCTTAGCTCAATTCCTGTATACTACAAATAGGTAAATACACACACACACACACACACACACACACACACACACACACACACACAGTAATTACCTCTGGTATCTCTGTTTTCTCTCTTCATCTGTTTTGCCACCTTAAAAACCACATTCATCCTTTCAGCACTATTTAGAGTGTATAGTAGAAGTCACGTGAGACTCAGATATTGCCCTTTCTGACTCTACATTTGACAGCAAAGTAGAGCAATTAATAATATTTTTATTTTATCACACCTTAGATGCTGCAGGCCATCAACGCACTTGACAGCAGTGAGAACCTGACACCACTTGGATTCCATCTGGCAAGGTTACCACTGGATCCACTTACAGCTCGAATGTTACTCATGGCTGCCATCTTCTCTTGTCTTGGACCCTGCCTAACAGTTGCAACTGCTCTCTCATTCAAGGATCCTTTTGTTATACCAATAGTAAGTTTACAGCTTTTACAGTAAAGCCCCAAGTTTCGTGCCTAATTGGCTCTGTGAAAAGTACCACAAACCATGAAACCACTAAAGTTGGGACTTTGATCGTATGGGAAATAGGTTAATTGGTTCTGGGTCCCATGCCAACTCCCCCAAAAACCCATTTATGCAATGTAAAATTTACTGATCTCACCTGAAAGGAAACTAGTATTAATACAAAGTACATAATAGGCAAGGAAACTCACTTGGAAGACTGGAGTGAGGTGCGTAATGGAAGGAATGGGGATGTAATTTCCGAGGCAGGTGGTGAGGCTACTGCACCCTGCACCTCTGGCACCTCCATCCTCCTATGCCTCTGCTGCCTCCACCTCTGCACGCAACACATCTATCCTGTGCTGCATCTTTTCTGTGGCAGTGGCGGTGAACAAGTGACAATCGCTTTCTCTGCATACAGTTTGTTTACGTTTTCTCGCCACTAACAGAGGGGGTTTCGTGCAAAACCCCGTGTTTGGGAATGTTTGCAGGCCACCACCAACAGTGAAACTGCAAACGAAGATGTCACTAAACTTGGGGCTTTACTGTACCTGAAAACCATTTTTACAGTGCAGTAGAAAAGCTGAGTTTGACACAGAGAAACAGAGATTGTAAGGAAGTGATTATACCTCTCTCTCTGCAAACATGGCAGACATATTGCAGGGCAAGTGGGACTAATCTCACACCAAAAGAGGCCAAGGTTAGGATGTTTATGGCTTCACTATACTGTGAGACATTTGAAGAAAGGTATATTAGAGACAGTTGGAGTAGTTATGGGTAAGAAAATAATGGATAGGAGATAAAGAGAAGAGTTAATCTATGGCTTAAATAACTCCATCAGTAATGGGGATGTAGTCTTGAAGGAGGAGGAGGAGAACAAATGAGAGAGGGAAGAAGCAGGAATGTAGGAGATTGAAGCTGAATATAATTAGCTAATAAAAGAAGCCAGGTGAAGAGTGTGAATAATGAATAAGAAAAAAGATTTATGGATCAGGTACAAGACAGTGAAGGAAGTCAGAGGTGTAGAATATGAAAGGAGAAATGAGGAGTAAATTTTTGTGGTCATAAGAAAATGTGCTTGGGATGAGGATGGTGTAGTTGATGGATGGAGAGAATATTTTAGCGAATCCCTTTATGAGTGGTCACAGATTAGTCACCTCTGAGTGACTCTGCCATCTGGCTGCTGTACCTCAACTTGTATACCCCTTCTTCATGTACTTCTCCACCCCATCCCTTATTTCATCCTTGGCCACTCCTCCCCCCTCCCCCTCCCCCCTGCAGTACTAGATAAGAAAAATTAATAATTACAGTGTATTTATAGAAGCATGGAAAAGGGTGACGGTAAACCAGTACTGAATGCTCTGAACTCTCCAACTCAAATTTTTCTCACTTTTGGCACCTGGCCAAAAACCTTCCTAACAACTTTAACTCATTATCCATCCCTCCTCTTCTCTGATTCCCCTGGAATTATTTCTTCTGGTAAAATAGAACTCTTCGCTCAGACTCTCTCCTCCAATTCCACCGTAGATGATTCTGGTGCTGTTCATCCATCTCTTTCCCCATCAGACTTCCTCATGACTGACAGTAAAATTTCTTCAGTTGATATGTATTTCCTTCTATCACTGGCCTCAATACTAACAAGGTATATGGGCCTGGTGGGTTCTCTCCTTTTGTTCTCAAGAACTGTGCTTCTGTGAGTACACCCTGCCTAAGTAAACTCTGTCATCTTTGCCTGTCAGCTTGTACCATTCCTTCTTGCTGGAAGTTTGCCCTCATTCAGCCTGTCCCAAAGAAAGTTTGCCATTCCCATCCCTGCAACTATTGCCCTATTGCTTAAACATCCTGTATTTCAAAAGTTTTTGAGTCTGTTCTTTACAAAAAGTTTTTAAAGAACCATTCCTGTCACAACCTTCTTTCTGACTGTCAGTATGGGTTCCATCAGGGACGCTCCCCTGGCGATTTTCTCACCTACCTTTCAGACTCCTGGCCATCCTCCTTTTGGGACTTTAGCAAAAGCTTGCCATTGCACTTAACATCTCAAAGGCTTTCAATTGAGTCTGGCATAAATCTTTAATTTCTAAACTGTCTTCTTACAATTTCTATCCTTCTATCTATGCCTTCTTCTCTAGCTTCCTTTCTGGTTGTTCTGTAGCTGCTGCTGCTATTTTAGACAACCACCGTTCTTCTCCTAGACCTAGAGCTATCAATAGTGGTGTTCCCCAGGGCTGCATCCTATCACCAACTCTCTTCCTTCTGTTCATCGATGACCTTCTAAGCTGTACATTCAACTCTATCCACTCATACTCTGATGACTCCATCCTTCACCTTTTCATTCTCTTCTCAACAGTTACTTCAACGAACAAGGGATGAGTCTTTGGCACACCTAATGACTGACTTGGCTCATATCTTTGATTGGAGTAAAAATAATTACAATACGTTGTTTTTAATGCTTCAGAAACTCAGTTCCTACATCCATCAGCCCAACAGAATCATCTGCAGGAGTATCCTGTAATTTTTAACAATATTCAGCTCAATCCTGCATCATCTTTAAACATACTTGGGGTTTCATTTGTACTGGATTTATCTTGGAAAGATCATATTACCAGTCTTGTAAAACCTGCTTCCAAGAGATTAGATGTGCTAAGCCAACTCTTTTCCTTCTTTACCCAGTTGTTGACTTTATACATGGGTTTTATTTGTCTCTATATAGAGTACAGTTCTCATATGTACTCTTCTCAACAAGGTGGAGTCAAAGGCTTTTCGTCTCATTAACTTCCTTCCTCTTACTGGCTTCCTTCAACCTCTTTCTCTTTGCTGCGCTCTTCCATCTTTATCCCTTTTCTATTGCTACTTCATTGGTCACTGCACCTCTGAACTGTCTGCATGCATCTCTCCACCACTATGATGGATGCTTAACACCCATCTAGCAACAAACTCACATCCCTTCCCAGTCCAACTTTCTAATGCAAGAGTTAACCATTACTCCCAGCTGTTCATGTATTCCACAGGTCAGCTCTGGAACTGTCTCCCTCTGTCTGTATTTCTTCTGCCTAATATCTCCACTCTTTCAGACACAGTGTGTCTGGGCATCTCAAAATTAGCTACTGTAATCTTGATTTTGTCTCTGAAGTTATTTTGTTTTTTTGTTTTTTCTTGGAGGAAGCAATGTTGTGAACTCCTGGCCTGTGGTTCCTTCTTCTGTGCATTGGGGGGGGAGGGGGAAAGCATAAAAAGTTTGGGGTGGGGGTTGGGGGGAATAGCAACTACTAAGTAAAACTGAGTAAGGCAGAAGAAGAAATGTTGAGGTATGGTGGTGGCAAGGCAGTCAAGATAATGTACAATGTGTGTGGAAACTAGTATGGGTTGTAGGGAAAATACCATAAGACCAGAAAGGAAGCTGTAGTTCTTTGTAGAAAAGGAAGTATGGTATGAAAGAGTGTAAAAATAATTAAGAGGTTAATTTATTAACACTGAGGGACCAGGCAGTTGAGATGGTTGTGTACCCCAAGGTGGGCTGGGCATGCCCACCTGGCCACACACTGCTCATCATTGTTTATGGTGTTTTTTCATTCCTGATTTGGTGGTTGGTGGTGGCAACCATCATCCACCTACTTGGTGTAATACTGCCTACTTCTTCCTTCACTTTTGTCATTCTTTTTCTGTGTTGGCCCTCCTCTCTTCCTATTCTCCCATATTTCCTGTCACTTTTTATTCTGTAGAAAGGTGGCCTGCAGTCCTAATGGACCCAGGTTTAAATCCCAGCTGGGGCAGGGAACAGTTTAAGGATTTGAATTTCATAAAAGCAGACTTTACTGATCTACCAGAAGACCCGCTGACATGTCGTAAAAGTACTCTCGCTAATACCAGTACACAAGTCCAGTATGAGACAGCCCTAGCATGTATTCAATATGGATGGTGGATGTTAGTGCCAAAGGGGTAGCATGTAGAGGTATAGGAGGACTATTGGGCCTTGGAATAGGCCACTGCCCCCAAGGGAGGGGTCCTGAAACCTTTGCCCAGAGTTGGAAAAAAAAAAAAAAATGTCCATTTCAGGTGGCATTACATTGGGTGACAGGCCTAATGGTTTTCTATAAGCCAGAAAACAATTTACAGTGCTAGGTGGTAACCATATAACCATCTCATACCAGTACGTGTTTCCTACGTGTCAACAAGTGGGTCAGCAAAGGGTTGGTGCCTCTTCCTGTAAAACAACTAACTCAGAAACAAACAGCCAAATTTTGTGGGATTATGGCATCTGGCTGTAGATTAGTTAGATAGATAGGTAGAGAGTGTTTTCTGTTGTACTTATTTTTTTTCAAATGTTACTTGTTCAGAAATGTTTGTTGCACAGTATTACTATGTGAGGTCTGTCGAAAAAGAAACCAAATTTTTTACATACTGCACCACTTAGTCGGCATAATGTGATTGTGTTGGGAGCCCTGTGTAGTGGTGACTCTGAGATTTAGCTTAACAGTAGCTGCATCACACTACATCATGCCACATACTTGGTTATCAGGGTACCTTCTGTTGAGGGAGTGTGTGTTTAGTGCACTTGCTGATATGGTGCAATTTGAACAGTGAGGGATCTTGAAAACCAACGTGTGAAATTCTGTTTCAAACTGGGAAAAAGAGAATTTTCAGATGTTGCAGCAGGCTTATGGGAAGCATTGTTTGAGCTGTTAGCAGTGTCACAAGTGGTTCCAGTGGTTCAGATCAGGAAAAACATCCACTGAAGGTGGTCACAAGGAAACATTGTTTGAGCTGTTAGCAATGTCACAAGTGGTTCCAGTGGTTCAGATCAGGAAAAACATCCACTGAAGGTGGTCTCAAATCTTGATGGCCCTCCATGTCAAGAGATGACAATCATGCCGAGATAGTGCGCAGTGTGATCTGTGAATATCTTCAACTGGCTGTCTGTAAAGTTTCGGAAGAAGATCATGCCTCGTGATTTTAACCTAAAAACTGAGATGCATGATGTTGCCACAAAATTTGCACTGTGTCTGCTGACAGATGAGCAAAAAGAGAGCTGTGTCACAGTCTGTCAGAAGCTGTTTGTTTGAATTCTGATGAAAACTTTCTGAAAAATGTTATAACAGGTGATGAAATGTGGATGTACTGCTGTGATGTCGAAAGAAAAGGGCAGTTGTCACAGTGGGTTGGGACATTGTCACTGCTACCAAAAAGGCATATCAGAGTCACTCAAATGTAAAGGTCATGTTGATTGCCTTTGGTATTGGAAGGGCATAATTCGTCATGAGTTTGTTCCACATGGCCAGACAGTCAATACAGAGTTTTACTGGGACGTCCTGAAGCGTTTGAGGGAGGCACTGTGAAGGAGGAAGCCTGAGGCATGGATAAACAAAACCTGGATGCTATACCATGACAATGCATCCGCTCACACGTCACTCCTTATCTGTGACTTTGGCAAAGCTCGAGATGACTATTGTCGCCCAACCACCTTACTCCAGATTTGGCCCCCTCAAGTCCCCCACCCCACCCCAGCACAGTTGAATTCCTCCCTAAAAGGTCACTGATTCCAGATGATAGAAGAGATAGAAAAAATTTGCAAGTGCACTAAACACACATTCCATCAAGCACTTGTACCTTTGACTAAAGGGGGTATCACACGGTACCTGAAATCATGGTTTGCCGACGGAACGCATTCCTGGTTTGCTGGAACCAGGCACAAACCCTATCACACACGTTCCTCGAATGCCGCCAGCGGTCGGCAAAAATGTAAACAAACACTCCATAGGTTTTCTTGTGAAACATGGGATACTTGTGATCCCAAAGACAAGGGAATGGCTTTATTTTTTCAATGAGGGCATTTTCAGCATCCTTTGTCCATAATATCTGCCCAGATGCCATCGTATACCCAGTGTTGAATGAGCGGCGATGTACAGTACTCCTTCACCCAGCGTGGAGTGTTGTATCCGCGCTCCCCAATGAAAACAACTGAATTATTGACATCGTTATTTCATCCCTGCACGATATAAAAGATTATTTAAGCTTTCATAATTAATAATATATACAGTATAATGGAAAGTAACAGGCACTTTAGGAGGGAATCATAACTTAAAAAAAACGTTTTGTCCCTGATTCCGTGGGCACGGAATGGGTCTGGATGGAAATGAGTTTTGCCGACGGAATCCTCGGCAGCTACCACGGTTTCGTGGGCGGTTACCACGATTTCGTCGGCAAACCATGATTTCAGGTACCGTGTGATACCCCCTTAAGTGATATGGCGTCATGCAGCTAGTTTTAGACTAAGGCTCAAAGCCACTGCTACACAGCACTCCTGTACAGTCACACTCTGCCAGCTAGTTAGTGTGCTATTTAAAAAGTTTGGTTTCTTTTTGGACAAACCTCGTAAACATTAAGAAAAATGACTCAAAGAGTAACCATTCATCCATCCATCATCCAATCCTATGTTGCCCCATGAGGAGCGTAGAAGCCTGGGGCTAGGCAAGTTGGTCCTGACATTTAAGATGAGAGTGACCAGCCTCACTCATCCCTGAGTGGCATTATGTGAGCGATAAACCTCAACCACCCCTAAGATATAAACCTATACTGGCTCAATCCAATTGGAGCTCTGTAAATATGCACCAAACCACCAGGTGCCAAAATTTGGTTGTATCGTACCACCCAGTGTAGTAAATGGTTTCCTGGTGTACGGGAAACCATTTGGCTTGTCACTGAGAGTAGAGTCACCCACAGGCAGAAGGAAGAGGAAAGAATGACGGAAAGAAAGACAGAAGAGGGAGCATAAAGTTCAGATAGTAGGCAGAAGGAAGAGGAAAGAATGAAGGAAAGAAGGACAGAAGAGGATGGAAGGAAAGAAGGATGGAGGAGAGGAAAGGGCAGACACCTGAGAGCAGCACTACATCGAGTGAGTGGATGGTGAGCATCGTAACTATTTATCATCATCATCTAATCCTGTGTTACCCCATGAGGAGCATAGAAGCCCAGGGCTAGGCAAGTTGGTCCTGACATTTAAGATGAGAGTGACCAGCCTCACTCATCCCTGAGTGGCATTACATGAGCAATAAACCCCAACCACCCCTTAGATATAAACCTGCACAGGCTCAATCTGATTGAAGTGCCTTAATTATCCACTAAACCACCAGGCGCCATAATTTGGTTATATAGTTACCACCCAGCTTAGTAAATGGTTTCCTGGTGTAGGGGAAACCATATGGCTTGTCACTCAGTGTAGAGTCACCCATTGGCAGAAGAGAGAGAAAAGAATGAAGGAAACAAAGACAGAAGAGGGAGCATAGAGTCACCCATAGGTATAAAGAAGAGGAAAGAATGAAGGAAAGAAAGACAGAAGAGGACGGAAGAAAAGAAGGGAGGAAGAGAGGAAAGGACAGTCACCCGAGAGCAGCGCTATATTGAGTGAGTGGATGGTGAGTGCCCCCACCTACAACTAATCTGTTAACCACAGAAAAGCAACAGTGATAACAGTATTTGTCCCTGATGAAAGCTTGCAAGATACTGATGTACTGAGACTTGTGGGGAGGCCACCTACTGTCCTACACAATCCTGCCTAGCTTGGGAAAACAGGAAGAAAATTGCTCATATTTTTCAACCAAAGCCACAGAAATTGAGTGAAAACAGGGAGTTTGATTGATATTTAAAGTGGATGACAAAAATATCATCATCACCATGAAAAGTTTTAACCATACCAAGTTCAGTAATGTTTATAGTAGGATATTTATAGTGTGGATGAGCGAATGAGAAGACAAGTGTTGGATGCAAGAGTGTGGAGAGGATGGGGGAATGGAATTTCGGACCATCACTTAGTGAGGGTCAAGGTAAGGCTGCAAAGAAAATGGGTGAAGAGACGAAGGGGAAGACAGGAGGAAACAGCTCCTGAAAAGAGTGGAGAAGTTGCAAGAGAGTGAGTATGAGAGCACAGTGGAAGAAAGATTGGGAAGGTGTGAGTTAGAGCAGATGGATGGGGTGGAAAAAGTATGCAGGATATTCAAGGAAGAGATAGGTGCAGTGTGTTAAGTGATTTGTGGAGTGAGGATGAGATGCAGGGGTGTGGAAGGGACATCATGGTGGAATGATGAGGTGAAACAAGCTGTGGAACAAATGAAGAAGACATACAGTAACTGGTTAGTGAGTATAGGTAGGGGAGAAGATGAGAGAGAGAAGAGAGAGGTATATGAGAGTAGGAGAAGGAAGGTGAAGAAATTGGTGAAGGAGAGTAAGAAGAGAGTAGAAGAAGAGTTTGGGACGAATCTGAGTGTGAAAGGGAGGGACAGTAAGAAGTTGTTTTGGAAGGAGGTAAAAAATGTAAGACAGTGTGAAAGGGGAAATTGTAGAGGAGTGAAAAAAGGGAATAATAGATTGTTGGTGGAGAAGAGAGAGACATTGAGGAGATGGAAGGAGCACTTTGAGGATTTTTTGAATGTAGAGAGTGAGAGCAGTGTGAGTATAAGTGGCAGAGGAATGGATGGGAGAAGGTGAGAGGAAGGAGGAAGAGATGAGCAGGGCGGAAGTAGTTGAAGCAATGAAGATCAGGATGGGAAAGGTCCCGGGAATTGATGGAGTGTGTGGTGAAATGTTGAAAAATGGGGGGAAGATTGTTGTGGAGTGGATATGGAAGTTGTGTAGATTGGCCTGGGAAGAGGGGAGGGTTCCAGAGGACTGGAAATCAGGTATAATTGTTCCTTTATACATAGGAAAAGGGGAGAGAGAAGTATGTGGTAACCATAGGGGTATTTGCCTTCTTAGTTTGATTTAAAAAATATATTGCAGAATACTCTTTGATAGTGTTAGGCATATAACAGAGGAGCTAGTTGGAGAAGAACAAGGGGGATTTAGGAAGGGAAAAGGGTGTGTAGATCAGATATTTGTTCTAAGATGTTTAATGGAGAAGTACAATATCTAGAGAAGGGAAAGATGGTGTATGCTGCCTTCATGGACTTGGAGAAAGCATGTGACAGAGTAGATAGGCAAGGTATGTGGAAGATATTATGAATATATGGAGTGAATGGGAAATTCTTGAGTGCTGAGTATGTACGAGGGAGCTAGGGCTGCTGTGCGAGTAGATGGTGAGCTGAGTGAGTTCTTTGATCTAAATGTGGGTCTGAAACAGGGATGTGTGATGTCTCCGTGGCTAGTTAATATATTCATGGATGGGGTTGTAAAGGAGGTGCAAGGTAGGGAAGTGGATGTGGGGGTGGCTTAAATGAATGAGAGTGAGGTGTGGAAGATCCCGGTGTTGCTGTTTGCAGATGATACAGTATTGTTGAGTGACGATGAATGGGAGTTGCAAGGTTTGGTGAATGAATTTGGGATGTATAAGAAGAGGAATCTGAAAGTTAATGTAAACAAGAGTAAAGTTATGGTGTTTGAGAGGACTGAAGTCACAGAATGCACAGTGAGGTTGGATGGTGAGGGTATGGAGAATGTGAGTGCATTCAAGTACTTGGGTAATGTGATGAGTAAGGATGGAAGTTTTGGGGATGAAGTGCTTGAAAGGGTACAGCAGGGAAGGAAGTTTGTTGGTTCACTGAAACTGATGATGAGAAATAGTGAGGTGAGTATGGAAGTTAAGAAGTCACTGCATGATAGTATTGTGATCCCCACCCTGACGTATGGAAGTGAGGCATAGACCTTGCTAGAGGGGAACAAGTCAAGGGTGAGAGCAGTGGTAATGAGTTACCTGAGAGAAGCATGTGGAGTGACATGGAGGGTCACATGGACGAATGATGAAGTGAAAGAACGTTGTGGGGTGGATGTGGATGTCTGTCTATCTATCTATTGCCAGACACCATAATCCCGTAAAGGGTGGCCATTTGACTTTGAGTTATTTATTTTACGGGGAGGGGCACTAACCCTCCACCAACCCACTTGTTGACACGTAGGGAGCACGTATGGTTTGGTTATATGGTTACCACCCAGCGTTGTAAATGGTTTCTTGGCTTACAGGAAACCATTTGGCTTGTCACTCAATGTAATGCCACCTGTAAAGGAAAGAAAAGCAGTAAGAAGTGACAGGAAATATAGGAGAAATAGGAAGAAAGGAGGGCAGGCACAGAAAAAGAATGATAAAGGCTAAGGAAGAAGTAGGCAGCACTACATGTGGAGAGAATGGAGAATGAAAGACTGACTAAGAAGGTGCATGTAGGTGAAGTGGAGGGAGGGAGAGGGAGAGAGAGACCGAGGATGAGGTGGAGGGATGGAGTTGAGAGGTATATGAGGGAGGGAGGAGTGAGTTGGGGGGAGGGCAGTCAAATTGTGGGTGAAAGAGTGACTTGGAGGCATTTTGTCTGTGGCCACCCATTGTGGGAGTAAGGTGTCGGGCTATAGAGAGAGAGAGAGAGAGAGAGAGAGAGACAAAAAATTATGAAAGGTAATACCTATGAGGAACAAGGTGGGTTTAGAAATGGTAGGGCAGGGGTCAGAAAATAGGAGTAAATTACCCTGTTGGGTAATTTCAAGTTGTCTGGGAGTAACAAGACCCATCCAGCTTTCAGTAGTTAGTATGAACGCAGCTTATCTCTAGAAAATGAGAGCAGCCAGTTTTGGCAGGCTGACAGGACGCTTGTTTGCTGCCATCCAATCTAAGACAAAGCAGCACTGACTTGCCCCCACCTTTATTCAGATAAATTCTCTTTACCCCATTTACCAGCTTGATGAATTTAACTAAGTAAATAAACTCTCAGAATTTTTTTTTTTCCACTTTTACCATAACATTAGATCAGGAGGGTGGGGATTAGAAGTACTGTAGATTTATGAATTATTTACCAAACAGAAGCAACCTTTCCGTATTTTCTATTGAAATGAGTCTTTCACAGGTTACTTGTTATTATTCCTGGATCACCACAGCTACTGGGGATTTTTATAAAAGTACATCTGAAATCTGTAAATGAGGATTTAGAATGCGTAAAGATTCTGACGACGTCTGCCATGTTTAACATTCCTAACACACATTTTTAGATTTGAAAGCCAGCTGCCAAATGAAAGTGAGGTAAGACTGGATTAGGTTTAGTTTGGTTAGGTTAGGTTTGGTTAAATCATTAAGTTTCCCACTGGATTGACACAGAATACACTAACGCATCCAGTCAGAGTGATGGTTGTAAACAACGTGGCCAAAGTCGACTGAACATGGCTAGTCAGAGAGATCGTCTTTAAACATTGCCTGGTCGCTTCCTTAAATACTGTACCGCAAAATAGGTATATTTTGTCTTTTTCCAGTCGCTTCTTGCACTCACAGTGGAACAGTTAACTATCTGTGTTGCTTATGTATCAAAATTTTTTACTATGAGACTGTGAGGTTATTATAATGCAGATGGACTTGCTGCACCTGTTTGGTAATTACCTTAGATTTGTAGTTTTGCTCAGGTTGTCATGTATATAAATAAAACATCATGATTTGTCATGTTTTATCAATACAGAGAACTCTCAGTTATCCAATGAAATTCAACCAAGCTGTATGCCCAGTGAAGTGAAATGCCAGATATTGCATAGTACTCCTCATCAGCTCAACACTCAGCATCTAGCCAGATGTTGTGTTACTGTCCATCTTGACCCTCTTTCACGAAAACTTTCCCGTGAGTAAGAGATGAAAACTAAGCATAAAGTACAATACAGTAAAGATACAGTACATTAATGCAGTGGATACTGTTGCGGGGATTTCCCGGATGTTGGTTGGCTACTGTGTACGAGGTGGTTGATATGCCCCGCAGCCAGATATTGCATAGAGCTGCCAGTTACTTCGTGTTTCAGTGCCAGATATTGTATAATTTTGCCAGGTATTGTGTTAGGCCAGATATTGCGATGATGAATAATTGAGAGTTCACTGTACACCCGGACCTTCAATTATGCGCAAATATGGTCGACAATGCGCACCACATTTTTGAAAATCGCATAATTCAAATACTATAAACAATGCAATAAATAGAATATGGTCGACATGCTCCCCAGTTGGCACGTTTTTGCCGCATTTTACCCAACTTTTTATACACACATACACATTTTACAGACCTGTATAGTGGTATATTTGTTACAAAAAGTTAAGCATAGTAAATAAGAAAAAAAAAAGTTAAATGTCTCATTCGTGGGCTGGCTTGGCTGGGTTGAGGCAACTGGGGCCCTGCGGGGCTTTGATCGTCGTTGCTAAAACTCGCTATCGCTGTCGTTGCTGTCCATAGAAACCCCTTCTCGTTCCGTTGATGTAATGAGCTAGGTAGTGTTCCATATGAATAAACACTGTGTTGGTGAAATGACTGTGACTGTCGAACTGTTTTGAAACCAGTCAACCATAAGGCTGATTTTAAAGAATGCTGATAAACTCAAGCTAGCACTCGAGACTTATGGAAGCGCTCAATGTGATGGTCACAATCATTTCACGAACACAGTGCTTATTCATTTGGAATGCTACCTAGCTCATTACATCAACAGAACATGAAGGGGTTTCTGTGGACAGCAGCGACAGCGATAGTGATGACGATCAAAGCCCCCCGGGGCCCCAGTTGCCCCACCCCAGCCCCGCCAGCTCACGAATGCAACATCTGACTTTTTTTTTTTTTCTTATTTACTATGGTTAACTTTCTACAACAAATATACTACTATACAAGTCTGTAAAATGTGTATGTGTGTATAAAAGGTGACTACAGTGAAGAAGGAACAATTATTAACTAATGGTCTATCTATCTATCTATTGCCAGACGCCTCAATCCCGAACGGGGTGGCCACAAACAAATCGCCTCCATGTCACTCTGTCCCCTGCCATTTCACTACCACGCTCCCAACTCACACCCCCCTCTCTCATATACCTCTCCACTCCATCCCTCCATCTCATCCTCAGCCTCCCCCTCCCTCTCACTCACATACACTCTCCTCGTCAATCTTTCACTCTCCATCCTCTCCACATGCCCAAACCACCTTAACGTGTTTCTCCTAATGCTTCCCATCACGTCCTCAACCACACCACAACGCTCCTTCACTTCCTCATTCGTTAGTCTGTCTCTCCATGTGACTCCACATGCTCCTCTCAAATAACTCATTTCCACTGCTCTCACTCTTGACTTCTGTCCTTCCAACAGGGTCCAAGCTTCACTTCCATATGTCAGAGTTGGTATCACAATACTGTCATGTAACAACTT
The DNA here is from genome assembly GCA_018397915.1 of Birgus latro. Taxonomy (NCBI): domain Eukaryota; kingdom Metazoa; phylum Arthropoda; class Malacostraca; order Decapoda; family Coenobitidae; genus Birgus; species Birgus latro. The sequence continues at coordinate 63,101 of JAGKTI010001380.1, read as the reverse complement.
TTTCACTTCCATGCTCACCTCCCTGTTTCTTATCACTGCTTTCAACGAACCAGCAACCTTCCTTCCCTGCTGTACCCTTTCGAGCACTTCACCCTCCAGACTACCATCCTGACTCATCACACTGCCCAAGTACTTAAATTCACTCACATTCTCCATATCCGTCCCATCTAATCTCACTGTACACTCACTGGCTTCACTTCTCTCAAAGACCATCACTTTACTCTTCCCCACATTCACCTTTAGATTCCGTTTCTTACACACTCTTCCAAACTCATCTACCAAGCCTTGCAGCTCCCCTTCCTCCTCACTCAACAACACAGTATCATCTGCAAACAACAGTACAGGGAGTTTCCACACACTGCCCTCTCTCACTAGGGTCACTCCAACATTCACTGCCCGACCTTGTATCTCTTTTATAACCCCATCCATATACAGATTGAACAACCATGGAGACATGACACATCCTTGTTTCAATCCAACCTTCAAATGGAAAGATTCACTCAGTTTGCCATCCACACGCACTGCAGCCTTAGCACCCTCATACATACTCTTCACTGCCTTCAACAACTTCCCATCCACTCCATATATTCTTAATACCTTCCACAAACCTTGTCTATCCACCCTGTCATATGCTTTCTCCAGATCCATGAAGGCTGCATACAACTTCTTGCCCTTCTCTAGAAACTTTTCCACTAAGGATCTAAGAATGAATATCTGGTCTACACAACCTCTTCCCTTCCTAAAACCTCCTTGTTCTTCTCCAACTAATTCCTCAGTAATTTCCCTAACTCTGTCAATAAGTATCCTACCATACATTTTTCCTATTACACTGAGAAGGCAAATGCCCCTATGATTGCCACACACTGCTTTTTCCCCTTTTCCTTTGTACAGAGGAATAATTATACCTGACTTCCAATCCTCCGGGACTCTACCCTCCTCCCAAGCCAGTCTGCACACCTTCCACATCCATTCTATTACTATCTCTCCCCCATGCTTCAGCATTTCACCACACACTCCATCAATTCCTGGGGCTTTCCCCATTTGAAATATTATGGGGAGTATTAGGGGGCGAAACTAGTCGGCTAGGTAAGGTTAGAATGCACTGATGTGTTAGGTCGGCGAGTATCGTATGTAAACACACATCTCGGGAGTCTTACGGTAGACATATTTATAATAACCTATCTTTAATCATCACACCAAGCACCTCAATAACTCCTTTAAGGTGAGTTTTATATTACTCATGATGATTTAATAACTAATCTTATTATTTCAGCTAAAAAAAAGTAGTGATAAGAAGGCTTCAGGTGGGACAAATGGGTAAAAGTCCTGGGGTGGCAGCACCAATAAACTCTTTATACATGTATTCTAATGTCACGCAAATAACATTTTCATTAATAATGGCGTTTTTCTGGCACCAATTAGACGTTATTAGCAAGATCCTACTGTACATTCCGTACTACTTTACGAGGCAGATGGAATGCGTAAGGTGACAAGAGAGTTCGGTATTTCAATTTGGATTATTCGTAATTTTACTAATTTATCATAATTTCATAAAAGAAAGTCATGATAATATAAATAATGAAACAGTAATTTTCTAAAAGTGGGAAATTTAAGATAATACGCACAAAAAGCTGGACATTTTAGTCACAATTAAAAAAGCGGGAAAGACTTAAAAATAGCGGGACTGTCCCTCCTAAAAGCGGGACTCAGGTCACCTTATTCTAGGCGTCCCGACTCCCGCAGTCCCATTCAGCATTCAAGCGCTCTTGTACTGTTGGGGATTACCAGGCGTAATTCATGTGTTATACATTGTATTCACTTAATCTTGAATTACCACCATGGCACTGCCACATGCCAAGAAAAACATGAAGATTAATTTAGAAAGTAAACTGAAAGTTACTGAAATGAAGAAAGCAGGAAAAAGAAATTGTGATAACAGTCGGGAGTTTGGCTTGGGTGAGTCAGCCGGTTCCGAGACGCCATCAAGTCAATTCGCCATCAAAATATGGACGTTTCCCCATCATTTTATAAATACTGTATACTTATTATTAATTGATCAATACATTAATAACTATATTTCAGGGGGATTCATCAGTGTCTATGTTCAATAGCGTAGGGTTTGGATATTATTTATTAGCTGCACCATTAGTGTGAGAGAATGGGAATATGGTTGGGGTATATGCGCGGGAGTGGGTGAGAATGAGAGGGCGAAAGAGGGAGTGTGTATTGTTGTGAGCAACAGGTGGAAGGAGAATGTAATAAAGTATGGATCAGTTGGGTCAAGGATTGTGTGGGTAAGAGTGAAAGTTGGACTACAAATGTGGGCAATTGTGTGCGTGTATGCACCAACGCAAGATCGTGTAAGTAGAGTGAGAAAAGAGTTTTGGACAAATGTGGAAGCCTGCTTGGAAAAGTTTGAAAGGAATGAGAGTGTTTCTGATTGGAGATATGAATGGAAAAGTAGGGAATGAGAAGGTGGATGGAGTGGTTGGTGAGTGGGGTGTGACTGCAGAGATGGATGAGAATGGCAGTGCTTTAGTGGACATTTGTGCTGGGAAGGGGTTGGTGGTAGTTAATACCCTCTTCAGGCACAAAATGATCCATAGGTATACATGGCGAGTGGTGAGAAGAGAGGACGAGGGAATGAATGAACGGAAGGCAATGATTGACTGTGTGTGTGTGGATGAAAGGATGAGAAGATGTTTAATGGATGCAAGAGTGTATAGAGGTTGGGGGAGTGGACTTTCTGACCACCACTTGGTGGTGGCCAGAATCAGAATCCAAACAAGATGAAGGAAGGGAAGAAAGGAAAGACAGGAGGAAGCATTTGTTGCAAGGAGGGTAGAAAAGTTACAAGAGGATGGAATAAAGGCTGAATATAGAAGGGAAGTGGAGGAGCGATTGGGTAAATATAGATTGGAGCAGATGGGGGATGTGGAGGGTGTGTGCAAGGTATTCACAGAAGAAATCTGTGCAACATGTGATGTGGTGTGTGGGGTGAAGAGAAGACAAAAGGGAGTTCAGGGAACAGCATGGTGGACTGAAGAGGTGAGAGAGGCTGTGGCACAAAAGAAGAAAGCATATAATGAGTGGATGAGGAACAGGGGCAACGAAGAAGCTGAGAGACAGACGAGAGAGTTATATGTAGTGAGGAGGAGAGAGGTGAAAAGATTAGTAAAAGAGAGTAAGAAGAGAGTGGATGAGGAATTTGGAAGGAATTTGAGTGCAAAGTGGAGGGAATGTAAGAAAATGTTCTGGAAGGAGGTAAAATGAGCTAGACAGGGTGCCAACGAAGTCAGTGGGGGTGTGAAAGATAAAAATGGTAGATTACTAGTGGAGAAGGGAGAAAAGTAAACAGATGGAGAGAACACTCTAATGAACTGTTGAACATAGAGAATGAAAGTAATGCAAGTATAAGTGGCTGGGGAATGGCAGGGAGAAGGAGGGTTGTGAGAAGAGAGGAAGAAATCACCAGGATGGAAGTGGTGGAAGCAATGAAGAAAGTTAAAATGGGGAAAGCCCCAGGAATTGATGGAGTGTGTGGTGAAATGCTGAAGCATGGGGGAGAGATAGTAATAGAATGGATGTGGAAGGTGTGCAGATTGGCTTGGGAGGAGGGTAGAGTCCCGGAGGATTGGAAGTCAGGTATAATTATTCCTCTGTACAAAGGAAAAGGGGAAAAAGCAGTGTGTGGTAATCATAGGGGCATTTGCCTTCTCAGTGTAATAGGAAAAATATATGGTAGGATACTTATTGACAGAGTTAGGGAAATTACTGAGGAATTAGTTGGAGAAGAACAAGGAGGTTTTAGGAAGGGAAGAGGTTGTGTAGACCAGATATTCATTCTTAGATCCTTAGTGGAAAAGTTTCTAGAGAAGGGCAAGAAGTTGTATGCAGCCTTCATGGATCTGGAGAAAGCATATGACAGGGTGGATAGACAAGGTTTGTGGAAGGTATTAAGAATATATGGAGTGGATGGGAAGTTGTTGAAGGCAGTGAAGAGTATGTATGAGGGTGCTAAGGCTGCAGTGCGTGTGGATGGCAAACTGAGTGAATCTTTCCATTTGAAGGTTGGATTGAAACAAGGATGTGTCATGTCTCCATGGTTGTTCAATCTGTATATGGATGGGGTTATAAAAGAGATACAAGGTCGGGCAGTGGATGTTGGAGCGGCCCTAGTGAGAGAGGGCAGTGTTTGGAAACTACCTGTACTGTTGTTTGCAGATGATACTGTGTTGTTGAGTGAAGACGAAGGGGAGCTGCAAGGCTTGGTAGATGAGTTTGGGAGAGTGTGTAAGAAACGGAATCTAAAGGTGAATGTGGGGAAGAGTAAAGTGATGGTCTTCGAGAGAAGTGAAGCCAGTGAGTGTACAGTGAGATTGGATGGGAAGGAAATGGAGAATGTGAGTGAATTTAAGTACTTGGGCAGTGTGATGAGTAAGGATGGTAGTCTGGAGGGTGAAGTGCTCGAAAGGGTACAGCAGGGAAGGAAGGTTGCTGGTTCGTTGAAAGCAGTGATAAGAAACAGGGAGGTGAGCATGGAAGTGAAAAAGTTGTTACATGACAGTATTGTGATACCAACTCTGACATATGGAAGTGAAGCTTGGACCCTGTTGGAAGGACAGAAGTCAAGAGTGAGAGCAGTGGAAATGAGTTATTTGAGAGGAGCATGTGGAGTCACATGGAGAGACAGACTAACGAATGAGGAAGTGAAGGAGCGTTGTGGTGTGGTTGAGGACGTGATGGGAAGCATTAGGAGAAACACGTTAAGGTGGTTTGGGCATGTGGAGAGGATGGAGAGTGAAAGATTGACGAGGAGAGTGTATGTGAGTGAGAGGGAGGGGGAGGCTGAGGATGAGATGGAGGGATGGAGTGGAGAGGTATATGAGAGAGGGGGGTGTGAGTTAGGAGCGTGGTAGTGAAATGGCAGGGGACAGAGTGACATGGAGGCGATTTGTTTGTGGCCACCCCGTTCGGGATTGAGGCGTCTGGCAATAGATAGATAGAAGACAGTGGATGAGGAATTTGGAAGGAATTTGAGTATAAAGTGGAGGGAATGTAAGAAAATGTTCTGGAAAGAGGTAAAAAGAGTTAGACAGGGTGATAAAGAAGTTAGTTGGGGAGAGAAAGATAGAAATGGTAGATTGCCAGTGGAGAAGGGGGGAAAAGTGAGTAGATGGAGAGAATGCTCTAAGGAATTATCGAACATAGAGAATGAATGTAACGTGAGTATAAGTGGCTAGGGAATGGCTAGAAGAAGGAGGGATGTAATAAGAGAGGAAGAAATCAGTAGGATGGAAGTTGTGGAAGCAGTGAAGAAAATCAAAATGGGGAAAGCCCCTAGAATTGATGGAGTGTGTGGTGAAATGCTGAAGCATGGGGGACAGATAGTAGTAGAATGGATGTGGAAGGTGTGCAGATTAGAGTCCCAGAGGATTGGAAGTCAGGTATAATTATTCCCCCTGTACAAACGAAAAGGGGAAAAAAATGGTAATCATAGGAGCATTTGTGTCCTTAGTATATGGTGGATTGGGGCACCCATCATCCACTCACTCAGTATAGGGCTGCCTTATGGTCGTAACACTGAGTGACAAGCCAAATTGTTTCCTGTACCCAGGAAACCATTTACTATGCTTGGTGGTAGCCATATAACCGGGGGTTTTGGCCGGGTTAAGTGTCCCCCAGATTCCCCTATCTAAAATCACTTAATCATGGCATTTGTTTCGGAGAGCCTCGGAGAGCCCAATACCTGCCCAAGGCCCCAACCAAATGGGCAGATTCGCATGGCCATGTGGAATGTGAGGGGAGTGAATGAGGAAAGCAAGAGGGTGGAAGAGGTGAATGTGTTCAAGAGTGCGAGATATACTGTGATGGCATTGTGTGAAACAAAGATGAAAGGGCGTGAAGTGGAAGAGTCGGACGGTGTGAAATGTGTAAGATCGGGCATGAATGAGTGGGGAAGACGTAAGGAAGGAGTTGCTTTGTTGATGAATGAGGTGTGGCAGAGTGGAATGAGAGATTGCAAATGTGTCAGCTCAAGGTGTATGTATGTCAAGTTCAAGTTTGAGAAGGTGAAAGTGGCGGTGATTGTAGCGTATCCACTGCGTGAGGACAGGAATGAAAGAGAGTATGACATGTTTTGGATTGAGCTGGATGAAGCAGTGGGAGAAATGCCCAGGTGCTATAAAGTGATCATGATGGGCAATGAGAGTAAGACATGTTTTGGATTGAGCTGGATGAAGCAGTGGGAGAAATGCCCAGGAGCTATAAAGTGATCATGATGGGCAATATGAATGGAAGAGTAGGCACTGGTCCAGACCACCAGGAGAAAATGATAATGGGAAGCGACTGAAGGATGTGTGTCAGGAAAAGAGGTGTGCATTTGTAACTCGTATTTTAAACACAAAGATGCACATAGATATACATAGTATAGAGGGAACAGAGATCATGTTGAAAGGAGCCTGAATGATTTCATGCTCATAGAGAGGTTGATGCTAGGAATGGTTGCTGATACCGGGGCCATGAGAGGATGATGTGGGGGTGTGTCAGATCATATGATTGTGATATGCTAGATCAAGCTGAGAGGAGTGAGGTGGACCAGGAGAGAGCCATTCAGGGAGAGAGACTGAAAGTCAGGAAGCCAAGGATCAACGAAATGGCAGATGAATACGGGAAGTAGGGGAGGAATTAGAAACAGTGAATTGGAATGAAATGGATCTGGACAGCCTGTGGAATGCATATTGGGATTCCTTAGTTAGAAATGCCAAAGCAGTGTGTGGTGTGGCAAGAATAACAACAGATAAGAAAGGTACAGCATGGTGGGATGAAGAGGTTGAGAGCAGCGGGGAAAAGAGGAGGAAGTGGTTACAGGACAGGGATTCAATTGAAATAAGAACTGAATATATTGAGAGCAAGAAGCTTGTAAAGAGGTTAGTGAAGAGGAAAAAGAAGGAGATAAATAATGTTCTAGGAAGAAAAATGAATGCAAATTTCTCTGAAAATAGGAAATTATTCCGGAAAGAGATGCGGAAATGTGGAAGTGACAGCGGAAAGAAATGTGAAGATGTGAAGGATGTAGGTGGTAGATTATTAACCCATGGGGATGAAGTAAGGGCCAGATGGAAAGAATATTTTGAAAGCCCGATGAATGGGAATAGAGACAGGGAGGCACTGTAAATATGACTGGTTTTGGGGATGTGCCGAGAAGGAATGCAGTGCCAGGAAAGGTGACGCTCGCACGGGTGAAGAGCGCTGTGAAGCGGTTGAGAAATGGGAAAGCAGCTGGGGTTGATGAGGTGTATGCAGAGATGATTAAGTGTAGTGGAGAGAGTGGAATGAAGTTCTTATTGGAGATATGTAAGAAGCCGTGGATGAGTGAAACTGTGCCAGCAGAGTGAAAAAAGGCTGTGGTTGTTCCCCTGTACAAAAATAGAGTGAAGTGAGTGCAAGAATTATCCTGGCATAAGATTATTGAGTGTGATAGGGAAGTTACATGGAAGAATTATTATGGAGAAAGTAAGAGAGATATCAGAAGTCTTGGGGAATGATGAACTGGATGGCTTTGGGAGTGCCAGAGGTTGTGTGGATCAAATATTTGCAGTGAGACAGATAGTGGAGAAGGCTTGTCAGAAGGACAATAAGGTTTTTATGGCATTCATTGATCTGGAAAAAGCATACGACAAAGTAGACAGGGAAGGTTTTGCACATGTACTTTGTAGATGGTAAGCTGGTAGGTGCCGTCAATAGTTTTTATGATGTTAGTGAAGCATGTGTAAAGGTTAATGGGCATCTAAGTGAATGGTTCATGATTGTTGTGGACGTGTGACAAGGTGATGTCCCCATGGTTGTTCAATATGTATGTGGATGGGGTGATGAGAGACGTAAAAACACGAAAAATGGAGAGGGGGGACAGCGCTGGTAATGAATGGAGATGGATGGAATATCTCAAATATGTTGTATGCTGATGATGCAGTACTACTTGCAAGTACCTGACAAGGACTTGGTAGAGTAGTGCAGTTTTGCTGATGTCTGTGAGCTTCATGCCTTGAGAGTAATTGTTGAAAAGAGTAAAGTGATGGTTATTGAGAGAGATGGTGACTCCCACTGTGATGTTTCAGTGAATGGAGAGAGACTGGAATTGGTGAGAGATTTCAAATACCTGGGTACAGTGATAGAAAAGAGAGTAAAATGTGCAAAAGAAGTGGAAAGTAGAGTGACACAAGGAAGGAAAGTAGCTGGTGCAATGAAGGCTTTGATAAGAAACAGAGGCTTGAGTGATGCAGCTGCACAGGGCTTATATGAAGGAGTGTTAGTGCCAACTTTAACATATGGATGTGAGACTATGGTGTGGCATGAAAATGAAAAGTCAAGAGTGAGAGCAGTGGTGGTGGGACTGCTGAGGAACGCATATGGAGTACAAAGAGTGGATAGGATGCGAAATAATGTGATACGTAAAAGATATGGAGTGAGGAAGTCTGTGGACACCAGAATTGAGTGTACTAAGATGGTATGGTCAAGTGCAGAAAATGGATAACAATAGAGTGGTGAAAAAGGTATATCTGAGCAAATTTGAAGGAGGAAGAAGGTGAGTTAGGCTAAGGAGAAGGTGGAGGGATATGATGGATGACTGTGTGAGGAAGAGAGGTGTGAAAGTCAGTGAGGCTAGGTGACTGACAAGAGATTGAGCTGGCTGGATGAATATTGTGAGGAGAAGTGCATGGTCAGGGATTTGGCACCCCTTTTTAACATAACAGCATCTGGATTTACTCCGTCTGGTATGTTTATTTAAAGCTACAGAACGTGGTGAATATTTTTGGCGTATCAAGTAGAACCATGATTCCGGTGGCTTGAATGGTGAGTGAATGGAAGCGTGGCCCATTGGATTGGGCAGATTTGGGCTGTCTGGACATTGCTATCCTCACCCCGCCCCAGGGTGGGAAGGAAGGTCCAGATGATGGCGTTGATGATGTGTAATAGGAAAAGTATATTGTAGTATACTTATTGACTGGGTTAGGGAAATAACAGAGGTATTAGTTGGAGATGAACAGAGAGGTTTAGGAAGGGAAGAGGTTTTGTTTGTAGATCAGATATTCATTCTTAGGTCATTAGTGGAAAAGTTTCTGAAGAAGGGAAAGAAGTTGTATGCAGTCTTAATGGATTTGGAGAAGACATATTACAAGGTGGATAGACAAGGAATGTGGATAGTATAAAGAATATATGGAGTAAATGGGAAGTTGCTGAATGCTGTGAAGACTTTGTATGAGGGTGCTTAGGCTGCAGTACATGTGGACAATGAACTGAGGGAATTTTTCTGTTTGAAGGTTGGTTTGAAACAAGGATGTATCATGTCTTCATGGTTATTCAGTCTGTATATGGATGGGGTCATAAAAGAGATGCAAGGTTGGGCAGTGGGTTTTGGAGAGTGGGCAGTGTTTGGAAACCCCCTGTGCTGTTGTTTGCAGATGATACTGTGTTGTTAAGTGAAGATGAAGGGAACATGCAGGGCTTGGTGGATGAGTTTGGGACAGTGTGTAAGAACCGGAATCTAAAGGTGAATGTAGGGAAGAGTGAAGTTATGGTCTTTGAGAGAAATGAAATCACTGAATGTACAGTGAGGTAGGATGAGGAGGAAATGGAAAATGTGAGTGCATTTAAGTACTTGGGATTGTGATGAGTAAAGATGGAGGTTTAGAGGGTGATGTTTTTGAAAGGGTACAACAAGGAAGAAAGGTTGCTGGTTGTTTGAAAGCAGTGATAAGAAACATGGAAGTGAGCATGGAATTTTAAAAAGTTGCTGCATGACAGTATTGTGATACCAACCCTAACGTATGGAAGTGAAGCTTGGATCTTGTTGGAGAGACACAAGTCAAGAGCAAGAACAGTGGAAATGAGTTATTTGAAAGGAACATGTGGAGTTACATGGAGGGACAGACTGACAAATGAGGAAGTGAAAGAGCATTGTTGTGTGGATGTGGATGTGATAGAAAGCACTAGGAGAAATACACTGAGGTGGTTTGGCCATATGGAGAGGATGGAGAGTGAGAGACTGATGAGGAGAGTGTATGTGAGTGAGATGGAGGGGGTGAGAGGGAGGGGGAGGCCAGGGATGAGATGGAGGGATGGAGTTAAGAGGTATATGAGAGAGGGGTGTGTGAGCTGGGAGCAGGGCAGTGAAATGGTGGGGGACAGGACGACATGGAGGCGATCTGTGTGTTGTCACCCTTTACCGGATTATGACGTGTGACGATAGATAGATTAAGGAGTGTCAGGGGAAATTTTTAGTATTTCAAAAGGATAAGTGTATAATTCAAAAGAATATGTGATATTGTATAATTCGAGTATACAATATATAGCTATGTGTGCTAAGAATGACTATCGAGCCATTTACTACGAGAGAATAGACTCGTGAAATCAAGCAGCGATTTCACTTTATGCTGGCTTACTTCGCCAATTCTCTAGAGTCGAGAATTTATAGACTTTCTCAACGGTACACAGGAGAGACTAGATGCTCAAGTAGGCTGTAATATTGTACCGTTGGCCTCTGAGAAAGTTAGTTTCTCCCCTTAACAATAAAAAAATGATAATAAAGATAAACAGGATCTTGGCTGAGCCAAACTCCTGGCCTAAGTACCAGTCGTGATTTAACACAAAGAGTTGTGCTAACGTGGAGTAGCAAAACTATATTAAATAAGTGGGAAAATTAAACACGTCTGTTACATTTAACATTTAGGGGAGGCGGTAGCTCGATCGGTAGAGAGTTGGCTTGCAGTCCCGTGGGACCTAGGTTCGAATCCTCGCTGGTGCAGGGAACAGTTTAAGGATTTGAATTTCATTAAATCAGGCTTTACTGATCTACCAGAAGACCCGCCGACATGTCGTAAAAATAACCCCGCTAATACCAATACACCAGTCCTGTATGAGACAGCCCTAGCATGTATTCAATATGGACGGTGGGTGTTAAGCGCCGAAGTGGTGACATGTAGAGGTGTATGGTGTGTAGTAGGACGACTGGGCCTTGATAGCAGGCTGTAAAGCCTATGCCCAGAGTCGGACACATAAAAAAAAAAAAAAGCTCAAGAAAACGGACTGTAAATTTATTAAATACAAGCAAATAAATTTACATTACATGACTCCAATTCAAATCAAAGGAAGGGAAATGCACTCACTCACTCAGACAAACTGCTAAATATCTCAAAAGCTTAAGCCTAGGAAAACAAGAAAATACTAATCGGTATAGATGAGACTGTGCTGTAGTCGATCACCAAGGATTGGTGGGAGCTCAGGAACACACGCCGATACAAGCTGAGATCTGAAATCGCTAAGAAAAACGATCACTCGAGCTTCCGTATGGGCACAACCCGCTCGTTCTGTGGCTAGAGACAGACTGAGCTCTGATTTTAATACACAGCGCGAGAGCGTGTGAAGGGACGCGGGCGGCGTATAACGGCTCAGGGCGGGACTGACAATTCAAAAATTATCACTCAGAGGAACGCACCACCCACACATAAAAACAATCACTCACGGAAGAATGCCGAAAGTTTTGACAACTTGATGCGAATACAAGCACGCGAGCGGGCGGTTTGAGAGAATGAGCGAAACATCGTACATTTCATAATAATTCGTTCCTCCCGCAAAATCACTCGATGTCACAGTTTACTTTACATGATTTACGATGTAGAAAATTCGTGACATTACGCCCCTGAAAAAATTCAAATTTTACTTTAGTAAAATTTGACATTATATACAGTATATATATGCATCCTAGCTCAGTCACACAAGATTCACACTGTGGTGTGTGTACTATCCTGTTACAGGAGAAAAACATTGTCGCCTATGAGCGTAAAAACCTCGTATTTACGTTAAGAAAAGCAAGCTTGAGGGAAAAACTCCGAGACGACCATGAAAAATCCTGTACTCAGGTCAAACTGAGCAGAAGTTCGCTACCTTTACATTGACAACTAATTGTTACGTAGTGTGGTGTATGTGATACACGGTGTAGGTGTGACAGTTGTAGTGTAACTGTACCTACGTGTAAAGCAATAATAATAATACATATTAATGCAATAATAAAGGCGACGAGGGCAGAGGAGAAGTGGCAGCATGCACCAGAGACAATCAATGGTCCTGGACATCTTCTTCACCCAACAACTGTACCTGTGGGATGAGTCAAGGTGGACCATCAATAGTGTCAATGAAGGAATTTGCACTAAATTACAATTTCATCCACCCAGCAATCAATCCATACACAAAAAAAAGTACTCTTTAGCTGAAAGTCAGTTAACAGCAAGTTTCGTACATATGTCGCCATTGTTTCCTTAATAGTTGCCTTTTTTAACCTACACTTACGCCTAATAAAGGGCTCGTCGTCGGTGCCCTCGGCTGGGATCGCCACGACTACCCGCCTGTCATCAGTGTCCTCAGTTGGGTTCTCCGTGACTTCACACTTATAGCTATACTTATCATTACAAAGGGCTTGTCACCGCGACTGCCCGTTTGTCATCGGTGTCCTCGGTTGGGTTCAGCGTGACTGCACGCTTATAACTATACACTTATAACTAGTAAAGGTAGTCGAGAATCCCTATGCAAACTTGGGCAGGTCACATTTTAACACCCTACTTGGGTGTGAACACTCATGTGGCTTCTGTGTAATCTCTGGGAATCCTCAGGGAGGCCCACAGCTCGAGACACACCACAAGGTAATTCAAACACAGCCTCAGATTGCCTCTGCGGGGTCTCGAACTTCCCCCTTAACCTACCTTAATCTACGGTACATACAATATGCACAAGCCCTACGCTTATGACTAATAAGGGCTTGTCGTCGGTGTCCTCGGTTGGGATCGCCGAGAATGTGCACTTATGAGCTACAGTACATATGTATGTACAGACCCCAGACATATTATGTCCTGTGGGGCCAAGAAGCGAGACGTGAGGTCCTAGCAGCATAGTACTGACTGGGAACCAAGCTAGTTCTTGGATTGCTCAAATCTCTTAGAACAGCACAGTCTTAGGGAACCCAGTGTACAACAGATACCCACATTAATCATCATTCAGCAGGCGAGACATCAAGTCTGCGCCCACATTACCACTGCCCTCTCTCTCACACGACTCGGAGTTTATGGGCGTGGATTCAGACGGCACGGGAAGGAAACTTTCCTGAATGGTGGTATGTCGACACACATTACAGGAGTGCACAAAACTATCAATTTCCTGTCCAGTTCCTGGCCAGAAAAAGTCAGCACGGATACGGCCTTGGGTTTTCTTTTTGCCCATATGACCTCCTGATGCTAAACAGTGACCCCATTCTAAAACTGCTTGGCGGTAGTTTGCGGGAACGACAAACTGCAGTTGAACCTTGCCCTCGGGTATTCGTGACTCACGGTAGATCCGTCCTTGTTTACGAAGGAACCTGGCTCGTCCACCCCATGAATACTTGGTCACTTTACCCTTTTGTTTCTTCCGCACAACAGCAAGGGTCGGGTCAGTCTGTTGCTCTTGGACAACGTCTTGACTACAAATCAGATCTTGCGGCAGTGCAAAGGCCACCGGGGCAACACAATTTGGGGCCTTGGCCATGGCTCATGTTACTGCAGTCGAAGTCTGAGTAGTGACATCTGTGGTGCAACTATACTTGGCACCTGGTATATTGCCTATAATGAGGTCAAACAAAGGTTCTTTGCATGACAACTGCAACTGTTGAACCTGTGTAAAAGGGAGATGCTACCTGGATACTTGCCTCAGGGAACAATCTCACTGATCCATCAATAAGCTGAGCTTGGATCTGTCTGCCTGTATATTCATCAGGACGAACAAGACTCTGCCTGACAGTACAACCTGAGGAACCATTGTCTCTCAGTACATTAACAGAAACACCTTCCACAAACCCTGGCTGAACAAGGAAGGCACTGTTACCTGTGGGAGGGCCTGTGGAGGAAGCGGCCAGCCATTGATAAGGCTGCATGGCACACATCTCTTCAAATCTGACAGGAGTATTTGCCTTAGGGATCGTACCTGAACTAGATGCATGAGGAGCTGTACTCACCATCTGGGGAGCAGGAGCACTGACGGCCTGTGGGGGAGAGTTCACCGTCTGAGGGGGACTAGTGAACTGTGAAGGAGGAGCTGTGCTGGTGGGGACGGCACCATCGTGCGCTTGTTGAGGAATGAAGGCTGCGTTTGCCTCCTGCCCCCGATACACTGGGGCTGGTGTCGAAAAGGTTTGTCCCGGTTGGCGATTGCGTGGCTGATACTGCTGTTGTTTAGGGTACTGCTGCTGGTTGGGGTACTTCTGCTGGTTAGAGTACTGCTTGTACCTCTTCCAGTCAGGTTTCTGTGTATTCTGCCCCTGGTCCTTCTGCGGTTTGTTTGGGCCATGACCATTATTTTGAGAACGGCCTTGATGCTGGGGTTCAGTCTGAGATTGCTTCCCAGACTTAGCAGTATCTTTCTTATTCCATGGCTGTTGCCTACGAGTTTGGTACCCGTACAAAGAAAGCATCAGCCTTCTCTACCATTTGTGTCGCGTCCTTCACTTTGGACATCTTGAGCTGGGCCATAAGCTCAGCAGGCCACGACTTTTCCAGCTGTGTGCGCAGCACGAGGTCGATCATTCCCTCTCGTGTGCTGGGAGTCTCGTCCTTCTCCATCCACTCGCCCAAATATGCCGTGAGACGGTCAAGGAACTGAACAGCTGTCTCCTTTTCCTGGAGACGCGCCTTCATGAACTGACTTCTAGCATGATCAACAGTAAGACCGTACGCTCTGATGAGTGCGGTCTTCATCATCTCATACGTGAGATTATCTCCGTGAATTCTGTGGAGAATGTCGAGGGCGGGGCCCTCAAACAGGCTAAGGAACTGAAGCCGCTTAGCTGCCTCATCCAGATCATACAGGTTTGCCATGTCTTTGAAACGAGCTATAAAAGGCTCGATTTGCTCGCCTTCCTTGTAAGAGGGAAGCTTGAGACGTGGAGTTGCTAGAAAAGGTGCTGGGAGACCAGTAGAGGAGCTTGGATTGGCTGCATCCGGTGTACCTGAAGCCAAGGAGTCTCGCTTCAGCTTTAGCACTTCTAGCTCGTGTTCACGTTCTCTCTCTCGATCCTCGCGCTCGGCACGCTCACATTCTTCACGTGCCTCGCATTCAGCACGCTCACGTTCTTCATGTGCCTCGCGTTCAGCACGCTCATGTTCACATGCTTGGCGCTCGTGTTCACGTGCTTTGTCTCGCTCTCGTTCCTCGTACTCACGTAGTTCTTTCTCATGCTCACGCTGAATTTTCCGCTCTTCACGGGCAGCATTTTCACACTGCTGCTCATAACTGAAGCGCGACAGGACATAATCTCGAATTTCCTGGGGGTTAGTAAGCCCCATATCCTTAGCTTCTTGCACGAATGCACTGGATTCCATCGTGCTTAGTTTGAGACTGAGTGACAACTGAGACTGATAAGTAAAAGTGAGTAAGTGATTCGGTAATAATTTCAGGCTAGGAGTTTATCCTGGAATGAGGTTGCCAGATGTTAGGGGAAATTTTTAGTATTTCAAAAGGATAAGTGTATAATTCAAAAGAATATGTGATATTGTATAATTCAAGTATACAATATATAGCTGTGTGCTAAGAATGACTATCGAGCCATTTACTACGAGAGAATAGACTCGTGAAATCAAGCAGCGATTTCACTTTATGCTGGCTTACTTCGCCAATTCTCTAGAGTCGAGAATTATAGACTTTCTCAACAGTACACAGCAGAGACAAGACGCTCAAGTAGGCTGTAATATTGTACCGTTGGCCTCTGAGAAAGTTAGTTTCTCCCCTTAACAATAAAAAATGATAATAAAGATAAACAGGATCTTGGCTGAGCCAAACTCCTAGCTAGCACAACGGATTTAAGGATTAATGCCAAAAGCTGGCCTAAGTACCAGTCGTGATTTAATACAAAGAGTTGTGCTAACGTGGAGTAGCAAAACTNTATTAAATAAGTGGGAAAATTAAACACGACTGTTACATTTAACAAAGCTCAAGAAAACGAACTGTAAATTTATTAAATACAAGCAAATAGATTTACGTTACATGACTCCAATTCAAATCAAAGGAAGGGAAATGCACTCACTCACTCAGACAAACAGCTAAATATCTCAAAAGCTTAAGCCTAGGAAAACAAGAAAATACTAATCGGTATAGATGAGACTGTGCTGTAGTTGATCACCAAGGATTGGTGGGAGCTCGGGAACATACGCGGATACAAGCTGAGATCTGAAATCGCTATGAAAAACGATCACTCAAGCTTCCATATGGGCACAACCCGCTCGTTCCGTGGCTAGAGACAGACTGAGCTCTGATTTGAATACACGGCGCGAGAGCGTGTGAAGGGACGCGAGCGGCGTATAACGGCTCAGAGCGGGACCGACAATTCAAAAATTATCGCTCAGAGGAACGCACCACCCGCACATAAAAACAATCACTCACGGAAGAATGCCGAAAGTTTTGACAACTTGATGCGAATACAAGCACGCGAGCGGACGGTTTGAGAGAATGAGTGAAACATCGTACATTTCATAATAATTCGTTCCTCCCGCAAAATCACTCGATGTCACAATTTACTTTACATGATTTACGATGTAGAAAATTCATGACAAGGAGTTGCATATTGCATTCATTTTCACTCAGCAGTGGTCATTGTATATATGGGGGAACCCTGTTGCGGGACATTAACAACTAGTGGACCACACTGGAGTAGTGGTCCTTGTACTGTACTGCATACACAAAGCTCTATCTTGTTGTTCCTGTCCCCATTCGTCTTTCATTCAGTCATGGGGAGAACTTCATCCAAATTTCCTTGAGTAGTCTGTAATGACTAAAAGAAACTAAACAAATTAGTTACTGTCCTGACCAGGATTCAAACTCAAGTCCTTCATTATACTAGCACATGATATAATCACAGATCCTAGAGAGGTATCTCACTTGCCTATCAGGCAGCATGGGCCTTTATGCACACCGTTACAAGTTACCCTCAGTCAGGTACTTTCCCTTCCCAGAGGCTTTTCCTAAGGCAGGATGCCTATGTTGATACCACTACAGTACGGCGATGTTGGAACCACTGCAGTCCTTGGGACAGATACTTGAAAGGATTTACATTCAACTTTCTCCCCAAGTTCAACATAACTTGAGGTAACAACGATATGAGTTCTTAAAAGGCTTACTCAAAACATTGAGGCTGCTATTTTTTGTTGTATTTCTCTTATTTAACTTGCATGGGGCTTTTGCAACCCATACTCAAAACAAGAGTGCTGCCATATTGGCCTGTAGTTCATGGCTGTAACTTCCAGCATGATCAGAGATGCAGTATATCCTTTCATGTGCAGGATCCAAGTCCATCTTTGGCGTGATTTAAGCTGTTTGACATTTAATTCAGGTGAACAGTACAACATAGTCACTTTCAGTGAAATTTCATAACAACTAGAAGTAGTGTATTGCAAACATATGTTGAAAAAGTGTCAAATATGTGCTATTTATGCGGGTTCTCATGAAGTGCACTAACAATGAGCATTTACAGTTGCTGTGATCATCTTCCTTTCATTCCATTTTGTGCATATAAGGCCACTGAAACACCATTGCTATTGCCAGATACCAGTGCAAGTGCCTGACAAAATTTAGTGCAGTGTGCAATATTAAGTGAAGTGATAGCTTTTTTGTGTGAAGTACTGAAACTTGTGACTAACTTTTTTGTGTGAAATACTGCAACTTGTGACTTGGAAATCATTTCTGGCAAGCATGCTACTCCGAGTGGAAAGCATGGTGCTACTGAAGGTCACCAAGGGCAAGCCTAAAAAGGTAATTTTTTTAGATTAAGTTTTGCGGACAAGGGCATCCTCCCAGACTTCATCGAACCCATGTTATACTGACCTCGCTAAATGATAAATCGGTATGCAGTAGGTTTTCACTTGATTCAGTGCTTTCGTTTAGCGAGACCTGACTGTTAATCTACGCTTTGATTGGCTAAGTGACTTACAGCCGATGTGCATTTTACATGAGGGGCTTGAAATGGATCAGATATATTTGAGCGTAAATAAGTTTTGAGTATGGCCTGTAACAAGGACTGTAGCCACATTGGAAATTCCACTAATGTAACACAGTTACAGGGCCTTTTCTCACGTAAATTACCTGAGGCTTTTAGTATCCAGCCGCTAGTTTCCTTTTAATGAATACAGGTATTCAGTAGCACACTTATTTATTCTGTTTTTTTCATGCCATGCTTTCTGTTGCCACTTATTACCATAGTAGGGAATAATAGCAAGGTGTTCCCTATGATCATGGCTGTTACAGTATTTGATTTCAAATTAAGTTCCTCTATTCATTTGTGTTCATTTGCCATTCATATATCAGTGGCATTTGCTTTAAAACATTAACCGCTTTAGTAAATAAATATGAACCAGCACAGAAACAATGAATTATTATTAGGAAAAGTCAAAGAACATAATATTGTAATAACAGAATGACCCGGTTTCATCTGTATTGTAAAGCTGAAAATTTTCAAGTTTGGCTGACTGCACATTTAATTTCTCACAAAAAGGCTCAGTTGCTTCTTCATCTGCACTAAGACTCACCGCTAACGGGCTTATTACTGATGCCGTGGCATTGACAAAATCGCCAAAGCTAACCATAACTAGCCTTGAAATTTGCTACACTGAGATGATGGACAAAATGTTCAGCTGCATGCCGGATGTCAAAATCACGAACAGGAAAACCACTTGATCTTTGATAGTGTGCACAGCCCTGTAGAGACACATGTAACAATACAGTATTTGACCAGACTGGGACTGGAGCATGACTGACTGTGCAGTGTGTATCAGGCCTAAATTCACCTACTTACACCGCCTCCCCACACTGCATACTCACCTTTACTATGGGTGATATAAATTCGTTTCAAACAAGATTTAACCGCCAAAATATATCTCGATTTTCCTCTTTTTATTTTTTATTTGATTGACCATATACAGTATTTGTTTATTTATTCTTAACCAAACAGTTGTGGCCTTTCCATATTTTATATTGAAATGAGTCTTTCACAAGTTACTTGTTTTTCCTGGATTACCAGGAAGCTTACCTCTGAAAGCTGTAATTGAGAATTTAGAATGCATAAATATTCCACCAACACGTACCAGTAACTGACCATATTCAGTGTTCCTAACAAACACCAGCAAACTCTGCAAAACACTAAACAGCATCACACTCTCCAACATCAACACTACACAATCACACGCTGCCATCACAACAACAGACACCTTACCTTCACACAAACAACAACCAAACACTCTCATCAATCACTTTCACGTCTGCCATCTAAACCCCCATTGCAACGACTGATGTGTCATCTGACACAAGAGACAGTTCCCCACAGACCCAGACTTTGCACCTTTACATCATTAGCATCCTTAAGTGCTCATCTGTCTGTGGACCAGACAACATAAGCAACATACACCTTAAATACCTTGCACCATGAGGCATACAAGTACTCACCAACATATCAAACTACAGGTACCCTGGGGGTAGGGGGGTTTTCAAGAATTCTCCCCCAGTATCCCTGCTTGTCGTAAGAGGCGACTAAAAGGGTTGGTGGTGGGTTAGTGCCCCACCCCGTAAAAACAACTAACTAAAAATACAAACAGGAAGCCTCGGACCAGGACTGACCAAAAGTTGACGACAAAGGAATGGACAAAGGACGAGATTAAGATTGCGACCTGGAATGTGAGGGGTATGAATGATGAGGTGAAAGAGAGAGAGATTGTACAGGTGCTTGAGAGTGCGAAAGTGGATATATGTGGAATAACTGAAACTAAATGGCGAGGTGAGAGTGTGAGAGAATGGGAATATGGGTGGGGTATATGCGCAGGAGTGGGTGAGAATGAGAGGGCGAAAGAGGGAGTGTGTATTGTTGTGAGCAACAGGTGGAAGGAGAATGTAAGAGAGTATGGATCAGTTGGGTCAAGGATTGTGTGGGTAAGAGTGAAAGTTGGACTACAAATGTGGGCAATTGTGTGCGTGTATGCGCCAACGCAAGATCGTGTAAGTAGAGTGAGAGAAGAGTTTGGGACAAATGTGGAAGCCTGCTTGGAAAAGTTTGAAAGGAATGAGAGAGTGTTTCTGATTGGAGATATGAATGGAAAAGT
>JAGKTI010001380.1:19249-32951 GCA_018397915.1 Birgus latro | reverse complement strand
CACCCTTCTGAATCCTGCCTCCCTGCATGCATGGCCTCCTGATATCCACCTTTCTGAATCCTGCCTCCCTGCATGCACAGCCTCCTGATATCCATCTCTCTGAATCCTATATCCATTGTGAGGACAGGGTCCACCTGGCCAGGCTGAGATATGGGCATCATCCAACCCTCTACAGAAGAGGCTGGATGACTCCGTCACTGATGCCTGTCCAGGAGGCAACACAGCATCCCATATTATTAAGCACATTATGAAAGACTGCATTGCACATAATCACCTACACCAACAACACAACATTCACTCCTTGAGAACTCTGTGGGAAAGCCTAGTCTCGGTCGTGGCCTTCCTTAGGGACTCAGGGCTGTTCGGCCAGACTGCCTAGGGAACAACTACTACTACTAAACACATTTTTAAATTTGATAATTGGTTGTCAAATGCAAGTTATGTTAGGGTGGAGTAGTTTATGTTGAGTTTTGTTAATCATTAAGTTTCACTTAGCAGCCAGTCGCAGAGATTGTCAGTAAACACTGCCATGGACAACCTGGCCACCTACTTAAATACCCCCAAATAAGTATGGTTTGTATTTTTCCAGTCACTTCTTGCAGTCAAAATTCAGCAGTTAACCCTTTCGTGCATGATGATGCATTAGGCATCATATGGGTCTTTCCGCGAAGATGCACAGTGACGCCAAACACATCATAAAGGGCAAAAAAAAATACACAAAAAAAAGTTTTCAGTTGATTTGCGTCATTTTTGGAGACATCATAGCTTGCCTGGCTCTCATCAAATGTAATGAGTTGGCAACTGTGGGTCCCAATACCAGCATCAGTGCATACAGGTTGTTTAGTACCAAACCAGCTGTCAGTGGGGGTGGAGTGCACAGTCCCTTGTCCCTTTAAATCCACTTTATTACCCGCATCACAGCAGCACGACGTATTTCACTGTACCTGTATTGCTTATGTAGAGTTTTGGGGCACTATTGTGACTAGATTTGGTGTTTGCAATAGGAAATTTAGGTGTTTGTGAAGCATTTGTGGCAGTTACCCGTTGAGCCAACGAAGATTTTGTTACTTTTTCTAACCCAGGCCCCGAAACTGCACTGCCTCTACCCTTCACCAAATGTGAGTATTCGTCTGTTAAAAGAGTGTCAGTGTATCATGTCAATATAGTTTGCAATGCCAAGTGTGGAAGGAAATAGTGAAACAGTGCAGTGGGTTAGAGGGAGGCAGGAAACAGCCCTATAGTCTCAAAATGGCATGAGTACACCATAGTTTTTTGCATTTTTCTTGAAAACTATTAGGTGTAGGAATACCGCTGGGGGTTTAAATGAAAGCCCATAAAATTCTGCATAAGATGATGAAATAAAAACATGACACTGCCAAGAAAAGTTCTGGGCTAGAGCTCCCCGAAATCACTCGAAAACCATACCTAATATCAAACTGGGAACTGTCCCATTTGAAAGCTAATAAAATTTTCTTTCTATTGATGGTATAACATGTTGAGATAGGTTAGCAGACATTGGAGTTATGATGTTGGGAAGTGAGATGAATGTTCCCAAATGTTTATTCACAGCACCCTAACGTATGTATAGTGTGTTTTTTTGTGTTTTTTTCTTGCTTATCGTGTAGAACAAACATCGACGAATAAGAATATGTAGGTTATGTGGCATATAAATAAGTTTGGGTGGAGAAAATAAGCCGAGAATACACGATTTTGGTGTGCGCGGAGGGCGGCAGGGGGGTGGCAAGACAGCGATGTGTCGTAGAACAAACATACGAAACTTATCCGCGCACGAAAGGGTTAAATATCTTACCCTGAGATCATGAGTTTGTTATACAGTATACAGTGGGGCCCCTCAGGTAGCATTTTTTTGGTTAGCGAATCCACGGGTAGTGACAGGAAAGAAACTGCATATCTCATAGTGATTAATGCTGCACAGTTAGTGAAAATCCGCTCGGCATTTACCACGTAGCGAGCAGGTGGGCAGAGTTGCCAAGGTCGGAACCTGATTCAAAAGCAATACTGGGCGAATATCATCTGATCTGATCTGAATGCTGATGGTGTATGCAAGCCGGCCTTCATTTGTAGCGGGTGATGGGCAGAGTTCCCAAAGTCAGACCCTGGTAACACTGACAGTGAGTGCGAGTCTATCCTCATGCTGATGGTGCACAGTTAGCGAAAATCCGCTAGGCATTTAACACGTAGCTAGCAGGTGGGCAGAGTTGCCAGGGTCGGAACCTGATTCAAAAGCAGTACTGGGCGAATATCATCTGATCTGATCTGAATTCTGATGGTGCATGGGAGCCGATCTTCATTTGTAGCGGGTGGATGGGCAGAGTTGCCAAGGTCGGACCCTGGTAACATGGACAGTGAGTGCAAGTCTATCCTCAGTCAGTTCATTGACCCATTGCCTATTCATGAGCCGCATTTTCATTCAACCGTCAGTCTCTCCATTGTTAAAGTTTTTTGTGACCTTCCATTTATTGTCTGGGGACTGAGTGCTCAGTTATCATGGCTTCAACTTCGAAGGCTGGCCCAAGTGGTGGCGGTGGCCCAGGGAAAAAAACAGGAAGTGCAGGTAGTGTAAAAGTGACAAAAAAAGCCAGAGAATACATGCGTGGCAAGCCAAAGAAACAATATAGCGTGGAGGAAAAGAAAAAGATAATCCAGATGATTGAAGATGGTGCTAAGACATGTGAAATTGTTAAACTGTTGAATGTGCCTGAATCGAGTGTAAGAAACATAAGAAAAAAAAAGGATGAGATAAAGGCAGCAATAAAAACCACAACAAAGTATTTTATGGGTGGTGCAGGTGGAGCTAGACGGGCCATGCACGACACTACTGAAAAAAACAGATTCCAAGTGGTGACTGAACATTATGTAATGAAGTGGTTAGCAAGGCAGTTAAGAAAAGGAGCAAGTGTTGATGGACCAGAAATTCGTGCAAGGGCATTAGCAGTGTACCAGGGACTATGTGCAAAAAAAAAATATCCAGAATCCTGCTCCTTTCAATGCCTCATGTGGGTGGCTGCACAGGTTTAAAAAACGCTGTGGGGTAAAGCTGGCTTTCTACCAGGGCTAGATAGCTTCTGCAGACACTACAGCAGCACAAGAATTTCCTCAAATTGTTAAGGCTATTATGGAAGAAGGAGGGTACACCCCAGATCAAGTTTTTAATTGTGACGAGACTGGGGTATACTGGAAGAAATCACCCAAGGCCACCAATGCCCACAAAAATCTTCGTCAGGCTGCTGGAACCAAAATGGCCAAGGATCGCTTCAGTGTCCTGCTTTGCTGCAATGCTTCAGGGGACTTCAAAATGAAACCTGTTATTGTCTATAAATATGCCAAACCACATTCCTACCACCACTGTGATATGAACAAGCTCCCCAACTGTGTGTGGTATGCAAACAGCACTGGATATATGACCTCAAGCCTCTCTATTAAGTGGTTAGACCAGATTTTTGTGCCCCAGACTCTTGAGTATTGCAAGAGGAAAAATACTGACTGGAAAATATTGTTGTTCCTGGACAGTGCACCCGGGCACGCTCGCTTCATGGTAGATTGCCACCCTAACATACAAGTTGTTTTTATGCCTCCCAACACTACCACCAAAATTCAACCTCTAGATCAAGAGTTTATTGCTAACACAAAATTATTCTTCTATGGCAAGCTTCACAGCAAACTGAGGGAAAAGACTGACGACTTTCGAGAACTAAAGGAGATCCAAGAGGCTAATTCTAGCGACAGTGAACCTGATCAGGAGGCAAGTCAAGAGGAAGAGGATCAAGAGGAAATGACCATCAAGGCCTTTTGGAAGTCTTTTAAGATAAAGGATGCAGTGGATTTATTCTGTGAAGCTCAGGGCCAGATCAATCAAGCCACTATTGCACACACTTGGGCCCCCCTTCTTCCACATTTGAAGCAGGCGGGCAAGGCAGTCAGGCAGGAGCTACAGGTGGTAGCACATGAGACTGCTGATGTCATCAGAACTGTGCCAGGACTCTTGTGTGTGTCTGACAAAGAAATCGTGGACTTGGTAGGAGGTGAAGATCAAGGAGATGCTGAGCCAAGATGAGGAAGAGGAAGAGGAAATTCAAGAGGATAAGGAAGAAGAAAAGAAGCCAAATGAGGCAACAGTGAAGGATTTGTGTGAAATCATGGCTGTACTGTCCGAAGTTCAAGACAAGGTAACCTCTCTCCAATTTAACTGTCGAGACCAAGCCCTAGTGTATTTCCGAGATCTGACGAAAATCTTCACCGAGAACCTGAATGACAAAATAAATGCAAGACGCCAGACACTAATCACATGATTTTTAAGTCAGCAGCAAGAAAGGTATAAGGCACAGAGACAAGCCCTTTTGAATGCCTTGTCAGACAAAGAGGACGATGTCGACATGCCCCCTGTTCAGCTCGAGGAGGACCTATATGATGGTTGGGAAGATGAGGAAACAGAGGCCCATCGCATTGAGAATGAAGTTCGTTTGCATGTGTTACGACGTGAGGGACAAGAGAAAGATGAGGGGTGAGAGATGGAGAGTGAGCAGAGTCAGGTTGCTGCTGTACAATAACCACCAAGCACGACAGTAATTTCAACAATAAATAGCAAAAATGATTTAAAAGTTGTTTATCCATTTGCATGTTAAGTTTATTTTATTAGTGCTCACAGTAGGAATTTAGGGTTTTGTTGGAGTATGCAGTACAGTTATTTATTTTTTAGCGGCTCTAGCAGGGATGAGAGATGGAGAGTGAGCAGAGTCAGGGTCGTTGTCACTAGGTTGTTGCGGTACAATAACCACCAAGCACGACAGTAATTTCAACAATAAATAGCAAAAATTATTTAAAAGTTTGTTTATCCATTTGCATGTTAAGTAAGTTTATTTTATTAGTGTTCACAGTAGGAATTTAGGGTTTCGTTGGAGTGTACAGTACAGTAGTATGCAGTACAGGTATTCATTTTTTAGCAGCTCTAGCAGGCTGCCACGGTACAGTAACTACAATTGATAACAATATCATCGTCATCAGCCATTGAGGTCCACTGCAGGACCGGCCTGTAAGTGGCACTCAAAACGAATTAAAAGTAAGTTTGTTAATCTTCTTTGAATATGTAATATACTATCTTATTACTGAAGAAATATGACGTGATATTAATGATTAATGGAGTCAGGACCGTATGTATCTTAAGCTTTTCTTATAACTAATCTCCAACTATCTCTCTCCTACCAGATTTTACAGTTTTAAATTTTTCCTTTACCTTTCCTTTTCTCTTGGGGGAATGCCTGTACCTAAGCGATACTGACGGGTGGAAGGTGAACCTCCCCACAGTTACCCCAAGAAGAAGAAGAAGAAGATAGTTTGTTTATCCATGCACCGCGCATCCATTCAACTTGTCACAGTCTCGCCACTGGTTTTTTGTGACCTTCCATTTATTGTCTGGCTACTGAGTGTTCTAATATCATGGCTTCAACATTGGGGCAGGCCCAAGTGGTGGTGGTGGCCCAGGGAAAAAACAGGAAGTGCTGGTAATGTAAAAGTAACCGAAAAGGCCAGACAGTACATGCGTGGCAAGCCAAAGAAACAATACTGCATGGAGGAAAAGAAAAAGATAATTTTTTGAATACTGTATGTAGTATACGTTTATCTTAGTACTGTACTGAAGAAATATGACGTGATACTGATGAGTAATGGAGGAAATTAGGGGTATAGCTGAAGGAGTCCAGGACTGTATTAATTTTTTTAGGTAAGAAGTTTGCCCCTCAGGTAGCAGTTTCATGGATAGCGGCCATTTTGGTGGACTAATATGGTTGCTATCCAAGGGGTCCCACTGTATTTGGAATTGCCGCCCCCGTTTGGTAAAGAATTACCATTTACAGTAAGACCTCACTATAACAGACTAATTGGGGCTCAGGCCAGTCCGAAATACTGTATGTGATTTTCCAATAAAAGCAACATCCGGACTTACCCCTGCTAATCCGGACTTTTTCCGATATATCAGACATTAGTCCGGATTGCATCAGTAGTTTTCACCACCATTGCAGTATTGTACTGTGTTATACCTTCACTACATTAATCAAATGGTATAATAATACTGTACTGTGCACTGAAAAACATGTCTTTTACTTGTCTTATTGTGGTGAACATAGCCGAAGTTGTCAGGCAGTCCGGACTGCTTTCTGGCTATATCGGACTTTTTCCGATATATAGGAGTTTAGTCCGGTAGCTCCTCGAGTCCGATAAAAGCGAATTCCGGTCTACTGAAGTCCGTTATATCGAGGCTTTACTGTACTTTGGGGGGCTGAGATTGGTGGTTAATCCAAAAGTTGGTTACAGTCAACCTTTGCTATTTGCCGGATTGTAATTTGCGAGTTCACATTTGTGGTTTTTTCTGGGCAGTTATTTCAAGATATTTCCTGCTTTTCCGACAGCACAGCTGTTCCTAGCGGTTTATAAGTGATTTTTGTGCATGTTCTCTGTAAAAAATACTGTCCTATACAGTTAAACTGTGCAGTTACCCTGTATAGGTTTGTGTTGTTCATCACACAGCAAACTCTCATTGTCATCATCGCATAATGAGTACAGTACACTTTACCCAGAAGGGCTTATGTATATATCATCCTGTACTGTCTTTTTAGGAACTATTGATTTGCCATAAAATGCATTTACAGGTCTTATAGTGGATTTGTAGGAGACAGGAATAGCTAAAATAATGAAATCAGTGACTTCTCTGGTAGGTTTGAGCTATTCGCGGAATTCAACTTTCACGGGGTGTTCTGGTATATAACCCTCGCAAATAGTAGGACCTTACTGTAATTGAGGGGTCAGTTGATTGACATTTTATTGTATTATGATCTGGTGAATGTGTAGTGTAACTTAATCCAAAGTTGGCAACATTTAAGTGCTACATTATAACGTATGGTTCATGTCGTATTGTAATGTCCAGCTCTAGACAGTGAAGAATGCTACAGGATAATGTTTAAAATACCATTATAAAAACTGGAAGTCGATACAGTACTGTAATGTAAATATTACTTCTTGCAGGGAAAAGAGCGTGTTGTGGATGAGGTCAAGAGGAAACTGAGTAAGGGACATAAGAGTGATCACCTCCTGATGGTGTATGCGTACGAGGGTTGGGAACGTGCTGCCCAACATCGTGATGAGCGCAGCTACTGTTGGGACAATTACCTTTCTTCATCTGTATTGTATCAGCTCAGGTAAGCAAGACTATTTATATTATTCGTTTCGTTTCGTTTTTGAAGGATCCAACATGCTTGCATGTGTCGGCCTTGGTCACCTAATGGTGGCTCTCCATGCTGCTCGATCTTTGGCAGCCTCCCTATTCAGTCCCTTAACCCTTAAGTCACACTTAATGACCACGTCCTGTGTCTTTCTTGGTCTACCCCTCCCAACCCCTCCCCCTATATTAACACTTCTCTCCATCTGCACCCAATTATCATCCCCCATCCTCTCCACATGTCCAAACCACCTCAGCCTACCTCTCTTCATCACAACACCAGTACACTCCAGTCCTGTCCTACCTCTCAACTCTTCCGTCGTAAACCCAGCCCCCCCCCAGGCCTTGCCCACAGGGACAAACTGCACATCCACCTAATCATTGTCATTTCTGTACGTTTAAACCTGCGAATTGTCAGGGGGAAAATGAAAAATATAGCTATGAATGCTAGGAATAACTATCGAGTCGATTGTCATGAGAGAATCGACTCGTGAAATCAAGTAGCGATTTCACTTTTATGCTGCCTTACTTCGCCAATTCTCTTGAGTCGAGAATTTATAAACTTTCTCAACAGTACACAGCAGAGACTAAACGCTCAAGAAGGCTGTATTACTGTACTGTTGGCCCCTGAGAAAGTTAATTTCTCCCCTTAACATTCAAAAAATAATAATAATAATAATAAACAGGATCTTGGCTGAACCAAACTCCTAGCTGGCACAACGGATTTAAGAATTAATACCAAGAGCTGGCCTAAGTACCAGTCGTGATTAATATAAGGAGTTGTGCTAACTCGGAGTAGCTAAAGTGTACTAAATATGTGGGGAAATCAAACACGACTGTTACATTTAACAAAGCTCAAGAAAACGAACTGTAAATTTATTAATTACAAGAAAATAAATTTACGTTACGTGAATCAATTCAAAATGAAAGAAAGGGAAATACACTCACTCAAGCACTCAGACAAATAGCTAAATAATCAAAAACCTTAAGCCTAGAAAAAAACAAAAGAAATACTAATCGGTAAGGATGAGACCGTCGCTAATACATTCGATCACCAGGCTTGTGGGAGCTTCGGGAATTCACGCCGATACAGCCGAGACTTCTGAGATCGCTAAGAAAAGAGACCCGCTCGAGCTTTATGCATGGCACAACCACACTCCGAGACTGTCACTGGGATGACTGACTGTGTTTGTATGTCCAACGCAAGGGACGTGTGAAAGAGGCATGGCCAAGTAACAGCTAGGGAGGCAAGTACAAAGAAATGACAGTTCGGAAATTATCTCTCAGAGGAATGCACTGTCTGTATATAAAGACAATCACTCGTGAGAGAATGATGAAAGTTTTGACAACTTGATGCAAATATAAGTACAGAAGTGGACGGTTAAGAGATTGAGCAAAATTTCATGCATTTCAGAACTATTCGTCGCTCCAGCAAAATCAATCGATGTCACGATTTACAATACATAATTTCACGATGTAGAAAATTCGTGACATTACACCCCTGGAAAATCAAACTTTTCCTTAGAAAAATTTAACAATATATATATATATATATATACATACACCCTAGCTCAGTCTCACAAGATTCATACTGTGGTGTGTGTACTATCCTGCTACAGGAGAAAAGCACTGTCGCCTATGAGCATAAAAACCTCGTATTTACGTTAAGAGAAGCAAGCTTGAGGGAAAAACTTCGAGACGATGGTGAAAAATCCTGTACTTGGGTCAAACTGAGTGAAAGTTCGCTACATTTACTTTGACAATTAACTGTTATGTAGCGTGGTGTATGTGATACACGGTGTAGGTGTAACAGTTGTAGTGTAACTGTACCTACGTGTAAAGCAATAATGATATAAATTAATGCAATAATAAAGGCGACGAGGGCAGAGGAGAGAAGGCGGAAGCGTGCAGCAGAGACAGTCAATGGACCTGGACATCTGCTTCACCCACCAATTGTACCTGTGGAATGAGTCAAGGTGGAGCATCAATAGTGTCAGTGTGACAATTTGTATTAAATTACAATTACATCCACCCAGAAGTCAATCCATATACAATAGAAAGTACACTTTACCTGAAAATCAATTGACAGCAAGTTTCATACATTTGAGGTCGCCATTATTTTCTTAATACTTGCCCTTTATAACCTATACTTACGGCTAATAAAGGGCTCGTCGTCGGTGTCCTCGGTTGGGATCGCCGTGACTGCTCACTTATAGCTATACTCTTATCGCTACAAAGGGCTCGTCGTCGGTGTCTGCAGTTGGGATCACCGCGACTGCCCGTTTGTCCTCGGTGTCCTCGGTTGGGATCGCCGTGACTGCACACTTATAGTTACACACTTATTGCTACAAAGGGTTTGTCATTGGTGTCCGCGGTTGGGATCGCCGCAACTGCCCGTTTGTCCTCGGTGTCCTCGGTTGGGATCGCCGTGACTGCGCACTTATAACTAATAAAGGTAGGTCGAGAATCCCTATGCAAACTTGGGCAGGTCACATTTTAACACCCTGCGTGGGTGTGAACACTCATGTGGATTTTGTGTATTCTCCGGGAATCCTCAGAGAGGCCCACAGCTCAAGACACACCACAAGGTAATTCAGACACAGCCTCGGATTGCCTCTGCGGGGGTCTCGAACTTCCCCCTTAATCTACGGTACATACAGTATGTACAAGCCCTACACTTACGACTAATAAGGGCTCGTCGTCAGTGTCCGCGGTTGGGATCGCCTCGACTGCCCATTCGTCATCGGTGTCCACGGTTGGGATTGCCATGACTATGCGCTTATGAGCTACGGTACATATGTATGTACAGACCCTAGTCATATCATGTCCTGTGGGGCCAACGGGCAAGACGTCAGGTCTGCACCCACATTACCACTGCTCTTTCTCTCACATGACTCAGAGATTATGGGCGTGGATTCAAATGGCGCAAGAAGGAAACGTTCCTGAATGATGGTACGTCGACACACTTTGCAGGAGTGCACGAAACTATCTATTTCCTGTCCCATTCCCAGCCAGAAAAAGTCAGCACGGATATGGCCTTGGGTTTTCTTTTTGCCCATATGACCTCCTGACGCTGAACAATGACCCCATTCTAATACTGCTTGGCGGTACTTCGAGGGGACGACAAACTGAAGTCGAACCTCGCCCTCGGGTGTTCGTGACTCACGGTAGAGCCATCCTTGTTTGCGAAGGAACCTGGCTCGTCCACCCCGTGAATACTTGGTC
This sequence comes from Birgus latro, assembly GCA_018397915.1. Taxonomy (NCBI): domain Eukaryota; kingdom Metazoa; phylum Arthropoda; class Malacostraca; order Decapoda; family Coenobitidae; genus Birgus; species Birgus latro. Next base: position 22,498 of record JAGKTI010001380.1, on the reverse strand, counting down.
ACTTTACCCTTTTGTTTCTTCCGCACAACAGCAAGTGTCGGGTCAGACTGTTGTTCTTGGATAACTTGACTACAAATCAGATCTTGCGGCAATGCAGTGGCCACTGAGGCGACACAATTTGGAGCCTTGGCCATGGCTCGTGTTACTGAAGCCGAAGTCTGAGTAGTGACATCTACAGTGCAACTAGACTTGGCACCTGGTATGGTACCTATAATGAGGTCAAACATAGGTTCTTGCATGACAACTGCAACTGTTGAACCTGTGTAAAAGGGAGATGCTATCTGGATACGTGCCTCAGGGAACCATCTCACTGATCCATCAATAAGCTGAGCTTGGATCTGTCTGCTTGCATATTCTTCAGGATGAACAAGACTCTGCCTGACAGTGGAACCTGAGGAACCATTGTCTCTCAGAACATTTACAGAAACACCTCCCACAAACCCTGACTGAACAAGGAAGGCACTGTTACCTGTGGGAGGGCCTGTGGAGAAAGCAGCCAGCCATTGATAAGGCTGCATGGCACTCAACTCTTCAAACGTGACAGGGCTATATGCCTTAGGGGTCGTACCCGAACTAGGTGTGTGAGGAGTTGTACTTTGACTAGGTGCATGAGGGGTCGTACAAGAACTAGGTGCAGGAGGAGTTGTACTCACCATTTGGGGAGCAGGAGCACTGACGGCCTGTGGAGGAGAGTTCACCATCTGAGGGGGACTAATAAAGTGTGAAGGAGGACCTATGCTGGTGGGGACGGCACTATCGTGCACCTGTTGGGAAATGAAGGCTATGTTTGCCTTCTGCCTCCGATACACTGGGGCTGGTGCTGAAAAGGTTTGTCCCGGTTGTCGATTGCGTGGCTGATACTGCTGCTGGTTAGGGTTACTGCTTGTACCTCTTCCAGTCATGTTTCTGTGTATTCTGCCCCTGGTCCTTCTGCCATTTGCCTGGACCTTGGCCATTACTCAGAGAATGGCCTTGATGCTGGGATTCGCTCTGAGATGGCTTCCCAGATTTGGCAGTATCTGTCCTGTTCCAGGACTGCTGCTTACGAGTTTGGTACCCGTACGCAGTAAAGAAACCATCAGCCTTTTCCACCATTTGGTTTGCATTCTTCACTTTGCACATCTTGAGCTGGGCCATAAGCTCAGCAGGCCACGACTTTTCCAGCTGTGTGCGCAACACAAGGTCGATTATTCCCTCTCGCATGCTGGGAGTCTCGTCCTTCTCCATCCACTCGCCTAAGTATGCCGTGAGACGGTCAAGGACTGTACAGCTGTTTCCTTTTCCTGGAGACACGCCTTCATGAACTGATTCCTAGCATGATCAACGGTAAGACTGTACGCTTTGATAAGTGGGGTCTTAATCATCTCGTACTTGAGATTATCTCCGCGAATTCTGTGGAGAATGTCGAGGGCAGGCCCCTCAAACAGGCTAAGGAACTGAAGCCGCTTAGCTGCCTCATCCAGATCGTACAGCTATGCCATGTCTTCAAAACGAGCTATGAATGGCTCAATTCGCTCACCTTCCTTGTAAGAAGGAAGCTTGAGGCGTGGAGTTGCTAGAACTGGTGCTGGGAGAGCACACGTGAAGCTTGGGTTAGCTGCACACGATGTACTTGAAGCCAAGGAGTCTCGCTTCAGCTTCAGCACTTCAAGCTTGTGTTTACGTTCTCGCTCTCGTTCCTCAAGCTCACGCTCCTTCTCGCGTTCCTCATATTCACGTTCTCTTTCACGTGCCTTGCGCTCGTGTTCACGTTCTTTCTCACGTTCCTCGCACTCATATTCTTTCTCATGTTTCTTGCGCTCATATTCTATCTGGACATTCCTCGCGCTCACATTCTTTCTGACGTTTCTCGCGCTCACGCTCTTTCTGACGTTCCTCGCGCTCACGCTCTTTCTGACGTTCCTCGTATTCACGCTGTTCTTTTTTTAGCTCACGCCGAATTTTCCGCTCTTCACGGGCGGCATTCTCGCATTGCTGCTCGTAATTGCAGCACGACAGGACATAATCTCTAATTTCATGGGGGTTAGTAAGACCGGGGGATGAATGAACGGAAGGCAATGATTGACTGTGTGTGTGGATGAAAGGATGAGAAGATGTATAATGGATGCAAGAGTATATAGAGGTTGGGGGAGTGGACTTTCTGACCACCACTTGGTGGTGGCCAGAATCAGAGTCCAAACAAGATGGAGGAAGAGAAGAAGGGAAAGACAGGAGGAAGTATGTGTTACAAGGAGGGTAGAAAAGTTACAAGAGGATGGAATAAAGGCTGAATATAGAAGGGAAGTGGAGGAGCGATTGGGTAAATATAGATTGGAGCAGATGGGGGACGTGGAGGGTGTGTGCAAGGTATTCACAGAAGAAATCTGTGCAGCATGTGAGGTGGTGTGTGGGGTGAAGAGAAGACGAAAGGGGGTTCAGGGAACAGCATGGTGGACTGAAGAGGTGAGAGAGGCTGTGGCACAAAAGAAGAAAGCATATAATGAGTGGATGAGGAACAGGGGCGACGAAGAAGCTGAGAGACGGACGAGAGAGTTATATGTAGTGAGGAGGAGAGAGGTGAAAAGATTAGTAAGAGAGAGTAAGAAGAGAGTGGATGAGGAGTTTGGAAGGAATTTGAGTGCAAAGTGGAGGGAATGTAAGAAAATGTTCTGGAAGGAGGTAAAGAGAGCTAGACAGGGTGCCAACGAAGTCAGTGGGGGTGTGAAAGATAAAAATGGTAGATTACTAGTGGAGAAGGGAGAAAAAGTAAACAGATGGAGAGAACACTTTAATGAACTGTTGAACATAGAGAATGAAAGTAATGCAAGTATAAGTGGCTGGGGAATGGCAGGGAGAAGGAGGGTTGTGAGAAGAGAGGAAGAAATCACCAGGATGGAAGTGGTGGAAGCAATGAAGAAAGTTAAAATGGGGAAAGCCCCAGGAATTGATGGAGTGTGTGGTGAAATGCTGAAGCATGGGGGAGAGATAGTAATAGAATGGATGTGGAAGGTGTGCAGATTGGCTTGGGAGGAGGGTAGAGTCCCGGAGGATTGGAAGTCAGGTATAATTATTCCTCTGTACAAAGGAAAAGGGGAAAAAGCAGTGTGTGGTAATCATAGGGGCATTTGCCTTCTCAGTGTAATAGGAAAAATATATGGTAGGATACTTATTGACAGAGTTAGGGAAATTACTGAGGAATTAGTTGGAGAAGAACAAGGAGGTTTTAGGAAGGGAAGAGGTTGTGTAGACCAGATATTCATTCTTAGATCC
>JAGKTI010001380.1:0-15354 GCA_018397915.1 Birgus latro | reverse complement strand
GTGGTAGTGAAATGGCAGGGGACAGAGTGACATGGAGGCGATTTGTTTGTGGCCACCCCGTTCGGGATTGAGGTGTCTGGCAATAGATAGATAGATAGATAGTAAGCCCCATATCGTTGGCTTCCTGTAGGTATGTACTAGTTTCCATGATACTCAGATTGAGACAGAGTGACTAAAGTGAGACCGATATGCTGGCTGGTGTGCAGCAGTCTACCTAAGTAAGAGTGAGTGAGTGATTTCGGTAATAATTTCAAGCTAGGAGTTTATATCCTGGAATGAGGTCGCCAGATGTCAGGGGGGAAAATGAAAAATATAGCTATGAATGCTAGGAATAGCTATCGAGTCGATTATCACAAGAGAATCGACTCGTGAAATCAAGTAGCAATTTCACTTTTATGCTGGCTTACTTCACCAGTTCTCTAGAGTCGAGAATTTATAAACTTTCTCAACAGTACACAGCAGAGACTAAATGCTCATGGAGGCTGTATTACTGTACTGTTGACCTCTAAGAAAGTTAGTTTCTCCCCTTAACATTCAAAAAATAATAATAATGATAAACAGGATCTTGGCTGAGCCAAACTCCTAGCCGTCACAGCAGATTTAAGAATTAATACCAAGAGCTGGCCTAAGTACCAGTCGTGATTAATATAAGGAGTTGTGCTAACTCGGAGTAGCTAAAGTGTACTAAATATGTGGGGAAATCAAACACGACTGTTACATTTAACAAAGCTCAAGAAAACGAACTGTAAATTTATTAATTACAGGAAAATAAATTTGCGTTACATGAATCAATTCGAAATGAAAGAAAGGGAAATACACTCACTCAAGCACTCAGACAAATAGCTAAATAATCAAAAACCTTAAGCCTAGAAAAAACAAAAGAAATACTAATCGGTAAGGATGAGACCGTCGCTAATACAATCGATCACCAGGCTTGTGGGAGCTTCGGGAATTCACGCCGATACAGCCGAGACTTCTGAGATCACTAAGAAAAGAGACCCGCTCGAGCTTTACGCACAGCACAACCACACTCCAAGACTGACACTTGGACGACTGACTGAGTTTGGATGTCCAACGCAAGGGACATGTGAAAGAGGCATGGCCAAGTAACAGCTAGGGAGGCAAGTACAAAGAAATGACAGTTCGGAAATTATCGCTCAGAGGAATGCACTGTCTGTACATAAAGACAATCATTCACGAAAGAATGACGAAAGTTTTGACAACTTGATGCAAATATAAGTACAGAAGTGGACGGTTAAGAGATTGAGCAAAATTTCATGCATTTCAGAACTATTCGTCGCTCCCGCAAAATCAATCGATGTCACGATTCACAATACATAATATCACGATGTAGAAAATTTGTGACACGAATATCCTCTTCCTTTACTGCCCAGGTCTCACTACCATACAGCATCACACTCATAACACATGCTGCATACAAAGACCCCTTAGCACATAGGGAGAGTCCCCTCAGTGTCAGGAGAGGAAACAGCTCCCTGAACTTCTTCCAACCACTTCTCACCCTAGCAACCAAGCAAACTCCAGCCTCACCTCCGGCACATAACATGTCTCCCAAATAACAAAACTCCTCCACACACTCAAGAGACTCACCAGCAAGTTCAACCCTCTCACGCCTAACAATCTCCACCTGCTCTCCCCGACACGCCACACACGTGAAATCAGCATTATCTCGCAGTCTAACTCTAATACCACTACATCTCTTGTGCACCCATTTATCACAAACACTACACAAGATGGAATTACGTCCCACACCCTTGTGGGAAACTGCACATGGCCACTCTCCCTCTCCTCTTATTGTACTGCCACCAACCCTAGATATCATCACTTTTATTTTATCTGCATTTTCCCTTAAGCCCAAGATAATATTTGATTATTGTAAGAAATGAAAATAATATTTTGAAAACCCAGAAATCCATTTTTTGCTTGTAGTGAGCCAATTTAGAGGTGCCTTAAGAAATAGGACTTGTTGTCATCTTGTGATAACACCCAGACATTTTAATATCTTAGACTGAGAGCTAACTCTTTGTGCATTGCTTTATATCTCAAAATAAAATGCTGCACAAAGCATATTGACCTTCGACCAAGTTCATCAGTATTTTTTTCTGTTCATTCAGAGTACACAAATCGACCATGATGCACATCTCATGCTTCTTCTGGGTAGTTCAGATACCTGTTTCTTACCCTTGAGTAATGCTTTAGGCATTTAGGTAGGGGGTTTTTCAAGAATTCTCCCCCAGTATCCGTGCTTGTCGTAAGAGGCGACTAAAAAGGTTGGTGGTGGGTTAGTGCCCCACCCCGTAAAAACAACTAACTTGTAGGAGGAGGCTGTAGCACGGGCCGAACAGGGTAGTACTCCCGAGGGGAATGGAATGCTGGTGATAGGGAGAGCTGGAGCTCCTTTCACTAGCTACCTAATCATCCTCCTTTGCTGACCTTTTCAGTGTGACAGTAACATGGAGAGTAGACCAGCATACTCTCCCAAACATTTCCTCTAACTATCCTATGCACTACACCACATGCGCTTTACATATCACACAACGTACCCCACTACGTTACAGGGGTTGACGCCAGCAAGGGCATGCGGCCAGAAAACTTTGCCCCCGCTACCTAGTTGCGGACTTTGGGGGGAGGCTTGACTGGGGTTCCGCCGGCATAGATCATGGGTCCGGGGCGAGATGGGGCTCGAACCTGTGCTAGAGGGTACAGGGCATTATGGTTCCCAGGCTGCCGCTTCCGCTCATTAGAGAGGGGCCCGAACCTGGGAGTAGCTCCCCAGGAGGCTGCCCTATCAGTGGGTTTATAATGGCGGGGCAGTTGCAGTGCCAAGCCGCACTTGGAGGGTGTCCCTGCAGGTGTCCTGGCAGGGTGCCCCGAGGCCACTACCACAGCCACTAGTAAGCTGGTGGGCTAGGGGTCCCAGATCCATTCCCTGGACCTGGGTCTGTGCAATGGGTCGGGCCTTTGGAATGTTTACCCCCCTTTATCTTACTGACTATGACTATGAACAAAAACAAGCACCAAAGCAAGCCTGACGACAGCAAATCACCCAGGGGGTTTAGGGTGGGTTCGTGGAATGTGGGAAGTTTGAGAGGAAGAGCAGGGGAAGTTATTGAGGCATTCAGTAGGAGGTGGGTGGATGTGGCTTGTCTGCAGGAAGTCCGGTACAGGGGTGGATCAGCCAGAAAGATTGCTGGGAAGGATTGCTACTATAAGTTGTTTTGGCAGGGGGGAACTGACGGATATGGGGGTGTGGGTGTGTTGGTTGCGGAGAAATGGGTGGAGTATGTTATGAATGTCATGAGAGTAAGTGATAGGATAATAGTAGTGAAAATTTTGATCGGACGGGTGATGGTTTCAGTTATATCAGCATATGCTCCGCAGGTAGGATTGGATGACGCAGAGAAGGATAGATTTTGGGATGATTTAATACGTGTAGTAAGTAGTATGGGTGATGATGAGGTAGTGGTTCTGGGAGGGGATTTAAATGGTCATGTTGGTGAAGCAGCTCAAGGGTATGAAGGAGTCCATGGAGGATGTGCATATGGTGTGAGGAATGCGGAAGGGGAAAGAATACTCGAGTTTGGGGAGGCTATGGACATGATTGTGTGCAACACACATTTTAGAAAAAGAGTGAGTAGATTGATTACGTACGAGTCCGGAGGAAATAGTAGCCAGATAGATTATTTTCTGGTCAGGAGGGTTGATAGGAGACTAGTGAGGGATGTTAAAGTTATAGGAAGCGAGGAGTGTGTGCAGCAGCACAAACTGTTGATTTGTGACATGGTGCTTAAGGAACAAAGGATGAGAAGGAGGACATATGTACCTAGGAGGAAAATATGGAAGCTGGGAAACCAATCAGTAAGGGATGCCTTTTATAGTGAGATGAGGAGAGTGGTGGCTGAACAGGAAGCCGAAGATAGAGACGTTAATGAACAGTATGGAGCCCTTAAGAACAACCTCTTGAGAGTTACCGATGCAGTATGCGGTTGGACAAGAGGCCCACCAAGACATAAAGTAACTTGGTGGTGGGATGAGGGTGTAGAAGCCGCAGTTAAGGAGAAGAGAAGGCTTTTCCGGGAATGGAAGAAGGGTGGTAACAGGGAGGAGTACTTGGCTGCCAAGTGCAGGGCTAGAAGAGAGGTATACAGGGAGAAGTCTGAGTCACAGAGACTTTTACTTGATAATCTAAATCATGAAGGAAGGAAAAATATGGTTTTTAGGGTGGCAAATCAGGTGAAGAGAGATAATCGGGACATTGTAGGCGAGCAGTGTGTGAAGAATGATGAAGGAAGGGTAGTGGTAAACAGTGAGGATATTAAAGATGCATGGAGAGAGCATTATAGTCGGTTGTTGAATGAGGAGTTTGATTGGGATAGGGAAGGTTTGGAGCCAGCTGATCCAGTGTTTAGGCCTTGGCCTTTGATTGACGCTGCTACTGTGAGTGAGGCAATAGGCAGGATGCAGGTGGGGAAGGCGGCAGGTGTGTCTGGGTTGACTGCCGAAATGTTGAATGCCTCTGGAGATACTGGGGTGAGGTTAGTCACTGACCTGATAAATATGATTATATATGAGTATGTTGTCCCAGATGATTGGCTGAAGAGTGTAATTGTAAATGTGTACAAAGGGAAGGGTGATGCCCTGGAAAGGGGAAATTACAGAGGTATAAAGCTCTTAGATCAGATAATGAAAGTAATGGAGAGAGTTCTAGAAGGTATGATTAGAGAAAGAGTGAATATCAATGAGATGCAGTTTGGGTTTATGCCAGGCAGGGTGACCACTGATGCCATATTCATTGTTCGACAGCTTCAGGAAAAATATATTGGCAAGAAAAGGGAATTGTATTTTGTTTTTGTTGATTTGGAAAAGGCCTTTGACAGAGTCCCTAGAGAGGTGGTGAAGTGGGCAATGAGAAAGCTAGGGTTGGAAGAGTGGCTGGTTAGGGTGGTTATGGCCATGTACGTGGGTGCTCACACTCAGGTAAGGGTGAATGGAGCTTTGAGTGATGAGTTTCCCGTGAATGTTGGTGTGCATCAGGGGTCAGTTTTGAGTCCCTTGTTGTTTATCATGGTGCTTGAAGCCCTCTCACGTGACTTCAGAGATGGACTCCCATGGGAGATGTTGTATGCTGATGATTTGGTGTTGATTGCTGAGAATGAAGGGGAGGCTGAGGAAAGATTTAAGAAGTGGAGAGATGGTATGGGGCACAAGGGCTTAAGGGTAAATGCAGATAAAACAAAAGTGATGATATCTAGGGTTGGTGGTGGTACAATCAGAGGAGAGGGAGAGTGGCCATGTGCAGTTTGCCGCAAGGGTGTGGGAAGTAATCCCATCTTGTGCAGTGTTTGTGATAAATGGGTGCACAAGAGATGTAGTGGTATTAGAGGTAGACTGCGAGATGATGCTGATTTCATGTGTGCGGTGTCTCGGGGAGAGCAGGTGGAGATTGTTAGGCGTGAGAGGGTTGAACTTGCAGGTGAGTCTCTTGAGTGTGTGGAGGAGTTTTGTTATTTGGGAGACATGTTATGTGCCGGAGGTGGGGCTGGAGTTAGCTCGGTTGCTAGAGTGAGAAGTGGTTGGAAGAAGTTCAGGGAGCTGTTGCCTCTCCTGACATTGAGAGGACTCTCCTTACGTGCTAAGGGGTCTTTGTATGCAGCATGTGTTAGGAGTGTGATGCTGTATGGTAGTGAGACCTGGGCAGTAAAAGAAGAAGATATTCGCAGGTTTAAACGTACAGAAATGACAATGATTAGGTGGATGTGCAGTGCGTCCCTGCGTGCAAGGCCTGGGGGGGCTGGGCTTACGATAGAAGAGTTGAGAGGTAGGATGGGACTGGAGTGTATTGGTGTTGTGATGAGGAGACGTAGGCTGAGGTGGTTTGGACATGTGGAGAGGATGGGGGAGGATAATTGGGTACAGAGGGTGAGAGGTGTTAATATTGGGGGAGGGGTTGGGAGGGGTAGACCGAGAAAGACATGGGATGAGGTCATTAAATGTGACTTAAGGGTTAAGGGACTGAATAGGGAGGCTGCCAGAGATCGAGCAGCGTGGAGAGCCGCCATTAGGTGACCAAGGCCAACACATGCAAGCATGTTGGAGCCTTCAAAAACGAACGAACAAAAACGAACGAACATCAGTAACCTTGTGTTTGTGGATTTGCTCATTGTGGTGTGAGCAGGAAGAGGAGGCAGAGCATTCTTGGGAATAGAAAGGAAAAGCATGTCTCTCTAAGTGCAGTAAGGTGAAAGTTGGTCTTTGACCTTCCAGAGTTGGGAATGAGAAGGAAGCAGGCAATTGGAGAACAAGAATATGCAAAACTGAAAAGCATTCAGAGAGTACATATTCCTGCCAGTGCTAATGAAATTTATGATTTAATCCTGTAATTAATTCCATTCCCCCCCCCACCTATCTGATGGAGCCAGGATTCAGTGGGCTTGAATGATGAGGGAGTGGAAGTATGGCCCATTGAATTGGGCAGACTTAGGCTGTCTGGACATTGCTACTCCTCACCCTGCCCTAGGGTAGGAAAGGAAGTCCAGATGGTGATGAATTCCTCTTTCCAACCAGGCAAATACTTTAACAGTCTCCCATAGTCAGCCAATTCCTTGTTCATAGTCTGCCCAGTTATAGTCTCAGAGAGCAAATATCTTAATTTATGATTTCCTGCATCTGGAGCTCGATCCAAATTAATGTCTAATCAAGTCTTCCTTGATCCATTGCCTGCCTGTCCAGCTGATTTCATTGAAATATAACAACTTTTTGAGATCTCTTGGACAGTTGGCTCAAGAAGTTACTGCTGAGTTTCGGGTTGCCTCAGTCACTCTGTACTCTCAGACAAATTCTCTGCCATCGTCATGTCATATTATCTAATAAAATCTATATTTCATGTGGAGAATTAGTTATATAAAATGGATAATATGAGGCAGTGTTATATTTGAAGTCAGCAGTGTAAGATATGTTTTCCAAACTTAAATGTGAAATGTATTACTCCACACACAGTATAATCCCTGGGTCTGCTGTTCGTATAGTATTCATGTCAATTGGTCTAGTTTAGAAGGCCAGTTCAGGAAAAACAGCTGATATTCAACTGCTGTGGTCATAATATAGCAACAATAAGGATGTCACAATAATGAAAATACTGTTAGTAAGGGAATAATAGCTTACAAGAGGTAGCAGCTCGCTGTTTACCTTTTATTCATTCTTCTCAGTTATCTATCTATTGCCATACGCCTTAATCCCAAATAAATTGCCTCCAGGTAGCCGTGTACCCCCACATTTCACTCCCCATCTACCAGCTCACACACCCCTCTTTCATATACCTCTCCACTTCATCCTTCCATCACATCCTTGGCCTTCCCCTCCCTCTCCCCTCCCCCCCTCCACCTGACTCACATACACTCCTTATCAGTCTTTCACTCACCATCCCCTACACATGGTCAAACAACCTCATTGTATTTCTCCTAACGCTTTCTATCACATCCACATCCACACTATAACGCTCCTTCACTTCCCCATTTGTCAGTCTCTCTCTCCATGTACCTTCACATGCTCCTCTCAGATAACTCATTTCTAACGCTTTCTATCACGTCCACATCCACACTATAACGCTCCTTCACTTCCTTGTTTGTCAGTCTGTCTCTGCATGTAACTTCACATGCTCCTTTCAGATAACTCATTTCCACTACTCTCACTCTTGACTTGTGTCCCTCCAACAAGGTCCAAGCTTCACTTCCATATGTTAGAGTTGGTATCACAATACTGTCATGCAATGACTTTTTTACTTCATGCTCACTTCTTATCACTGTGTTAAACTGACCTTTCTTCCTTGTTGTACTCTTTCCAGCACTTCACCCTCCAAATTTTCATTCTTACTCATCACACCCAGTAATAATAATCCTAATTATTTTTACCTTGTTACTACTGTAGCACCAGTCAAGCAGGGCAGTACACCCAAGGTGGATGGAAAGCTGATGACAGGGAGAGCTGAAGCTCCCGTTTCATCGGCCTTCAGGACTAGCTCCTGACCATCCCCCTTTGCTGAACCTTTTTAATGTTTCAGTAACACAGAGGGCAGGTTAGCATGCTCTCCAGTACCAGTTCCTTTTACTGTCAGCACCAAACTAATTGCACATTACACACTACACTTCCCATTCAAAATGAGGAAAATGGCGTCTCAGCATCAAGCCTCGGAGTCCGGGGGGGAAGGGGGCACCATAAATGCCCCCACAATCTGCCTATCTTCTGGTGATGACCCAGCAAGATGCCTGAAACCACTGTTTGACTCACTTCTTCTTCATTTCTGCAACATTCACTGCCTTTCTTCTAATTTCTCTCTGTTGAGCACCACCTCTCCTCTAAACCTCACCTTTTCCAAACTGAGACCCAGCTGTCTGAGGTAACTGATAGCAAACCCTTCTCTGTATTCTCCTACTCTCTCTCTATACTGATTTCAAAGCCAAAGGTGGCTGTTGTGCATGTGTGTATAAGAACTTGTCTTGTTCTTGTCTTCCTGAACTTGACTCTCTTAAATTCTCAACTCTCTTGCTTTGGCTTTCCTGTCATTCTCTGACTAAATATATCTGTGCTGTTTACTTATCCCCTAATTCTACTGACTATGAAAAATTCCTCGACTATCTTACATCTAAGATGGAACACATTCTACCCTTTTCTCCTTTCTCTGAAATCTCCATTCTAGGAGATTTAAATGTTCACCACAACCTTTGCTCTCCTCTCCTTTCACTGATCCACCTGGTAAAAAAGAGTACATCTTTTCTGTCGTCAGTGACCTAGGGCAGCTTATACAGTACTCTGCCCATATCTCTGACTGTCTTGGAGAGAGTTCCAACATACTTGACCTCTTCCTTACAACTGATCCTTCTGCTTATGCTGTTAATCTTCCTCTCCGTTGGGTTCCTCCGATCACAACCTTATCACCTTAACCTGTCCCATCTCCCCAGTATGGCCTGTGGATTCTCCAAAGAAATGTTGGTTGTAGCACTTCGGAGCCGCTGATTGGGAGGCCCTCAGGCAGTACTTCTTTGATTTTCCTTGGAATGATTATTGCTTCCATGGTTGAGAGCCATCTGAGTGTGCCTTGCACATCATGATGGTTATTCTCTTGGACCTGGAAGCATTCGTTCCTTTCTCATATCCTTTGACTAATGCAAAAAAACCTTGGTTTAATCATGCTTGTTTTAATGCTGTCCACAAGGGAAAAGCCTACAAAAGGTACCAGAGCCAACCCACTTCAGAATCTCATCTATTTTATGTTTCTGCCGGGAATCATGCTAAATCTGTTCTTCATTGTGCTAAAAATAATTTCATCTGTACCAAATTCCCTGAACTCTTCCCGCTGCTTCTGGCGCCTTGCCAAAAACCTTTCTAACAACTTTATCCCATCATCCTACCCTCCTCTTTTCCATCCTGATGGCTCTATACTGTTTCTTCTACTGATAAAGCAGAACTCTTCACTCAGAGTTTCTCCTCCAGTTCCACCTTAGACAGTTCCGATGATGTCCCTCCATCACTTCCCCCCTCTGACTCCCTCATGGCTGACATTAAAATATCTTCAATTGATGTATTCTCTGCCATCACTGGCGTCAATACCAACAAGGCATATGGACCTGATGGGGTCCCTTCTGTTGTCCTCAAGAACTGTGCTTCTTTGCTTACACCCTGCCTAGGTAAACTCTTTCATCTTTGTCTGTCAACTTGTACTTTCCTTCTTGCTGGAAGTTTGCTTTCATTCAGCCTGTTCCAAAGAAGGGTGACCATTCGCAGCCCTCTAACTATTGCTTAATTGCCTAAACATCCTGTATTTCAAGAGTTTTTGAGTCCATTCTTAAATTTTTTTTTTTTTTAAAGCTTATTCCCTGTCACAACCTTCTTTCCGATCGTCAGTATGGGTTCCGCCAGAGATGCCCCACTGGTGATTTTCCCACCTACGTTTCAGACTCCTGGTCATCCTCCTTTCAGGACATTGGTCAGAGCTTTGCCATTGCACTTGACATCACTTTCGATCGAGTGTGGCATAAATTTTTAATTTCCGAACTGCCCGTTTACGGTTTCTGTCCTTCTATCTGTGCCATTATTTCTAGCTTCCTTTCTGGTCATTTTATATCTGCTGCTCTAGACAGCCACCATTATTCTCTTAGAGCTATCAACAGTGGTGTTCCTCAGGACTCTGTCCTATCACCAACTCTCTTTCTTTTGTTCATCAGTGACCTAAGCTGTACATCTAACCCTATCCACACATACACTGATGACTTCACCCTTCTCCTTTCCATTTGCTTCCCACATCATCCAGCTCTGCAGTTACTTCAACAAGCAAGGGATGCTTATATCTGTGATTGAGGTAAATGTAATCTTATTGTTTTTAATGCATCAGAAACTCAGTTCTTACATCTATCAACTCGACAGGAGTACCCTTTAATTTTTAACAATATTCAGCTTAATCTTGCATCATCTTTAAATATACTTGGTGTTTCATTCTCTCGGGATTTATCTTGGGAAGAACATATTACCTTTCTCTTAAAATCTGCTTCCAAGAGATTATGTTTGCTAAACTGACTCGGTGCCTTTGTTACCTCTGTGTAGTTGTCACCTTTAATTTTTAACAATATCCAGCTTAATCTTGCATCATCTTTAAACTTACTTGTTGTTTCATTTTCTCGGGATTTATCTTGGAAAGAACATATTGCCTTTCTCTTACAATCTGCTTCCAAGAGATTGTGTGTGCTAAGCTGACTCCGTGCCTTCGTTACTGCTGAGCAGTTGTCGACTTTATACACGGGTTTTATGTGCCCCTGTGCAGGGTACAACTCTCATGTGTGGGGAGGCTTCCCACATACAGCTCTTCTCAACAAGGTGGAGTCAAAGGCTTTTCATCTCATCTACTCTCCTCCTCTTACTAGAGAGACAGAGAGAGAGAGGCTAGTATAGGAGTAGGTATGGAGTAGAAAGGCTATGGGGTAGAGGTGTCGTGCCGCTACCCAGGTGTCGTTACGGTATTTCTCGGGAATATATTCTCCCGTATTTAATAATAAGTGGTAGCGTAGTTTAACTCCGCCTCGACACTGGTAACGCACGACATGGGGGAACTCCACTAAAATGCCCCGACACACATGTACTTAGAACTGGGAACTGGAAGAAGTGAAAAAGTAATATGGCTTTTCTAGGCTTTAATTACAAAATAGTATTTACAAAAATCTACAAATAACTCTGAGGTAATTCCCACCTCATTTCACTATACGTGCATAAGTACCTAAAAACCGCACATACACGTCTACTCTTAAANCTCTCTCTCCTCCTTCCTCTATTTATTTCTTCCTCTCAACCTCTCTTCCTTATTCCATCTCCCTATTGCCCACAGCTGTACACAGAAGCTATCGAATCTACTCTTTCTCCCCTGTCCGCGTTTCTCCTAAACTCACTTCCGGCAGGCGGTGTCACTTGGACACCTGTCACCGCTGTGTGTCTTACATCTGCCCGAGGGGATGCATGTCGGCTTCCCGACAGAGGGAAAGAATTTTGTGACCTCAGTAATTTTGGGATTAGGGTTAGGTTGGAGGAGAGAGAGAGAGAGAGAGGATAGAACAGAAGTAGTCACAGTGTAGAAAGGCAATGGGGTAGAGGGAAAGAACTTTGTGACCTCAGTAATCATGGGATTAGGTTTGAGTTGGAGAGAGCTACATAGTTACTTAGATGCACAGACCACACAGACCTTACGGTCCCTTCGAGGCGGTCCGGCCTTAATGCTAATACAGTGCTATAATTATAGGAGCGGGAGAAGAGGCTAGCACAGAAGAAGGCTGTGCCCCCCACCCTCCAGACCCTCCGGCATTTGCCGTAGAGGAAACAAGAGAGGAGGTAATATCTTGCAGGAATGAAAAACCTGAAGGAATTTTATAGGATCAGCTGAAAGTAGAATAATGTGGAAATGAAGAATTTAGGCTAACAGCCACATACTTACTCTATGCATGCACTTTTTTTTTTTTTTTTTTTTTTTAATATAAAACATGAGTTGAATGTTTATCTGTTACATTTGCCCTAAAATATTGTCTCTGTTGATTACTTGTTTAGGTGTATTGTGTTTAATAAATAGATGAATGTAGATGCAAATATGCAATAATTGCTCTATCCTAACTAAACGATACCAGTCACGTCAAGATACATGTCCAGTCTCTTTTTAAATATATCTGTGGTACCACTCTCAATCATATTCCCAGGGAGTTTATTCCATTTACTTACAACAGAGTAAGTGAAGAAGTTTTTGTTGTATCAAGATTAGCCCTCCCTTCATGCAACTTTATACCATTTTCCTCGAGTTACAATCTCAGCAATTACTGTGAGTAGCTTGCTTGAATCAATATTACTAAAACCTTTCAGAGTCTTAAAACATTCAGTCAGCTGTCCCCTGAGTCTCTGTTTTCTAAGAGAGAATATGTTTAATTCCCTGAGCCTCATGAGATGTGCTTTATTTCTCAGGAACGGGATTAACTTGGTAGCCCTACGCTGGATCGCTTCCGTATTTCTATATCTTTTACTGGGTAAGGTGCCCAAAATTGCATTGCAAACTCTAAGTGTGGCCTGACTATGCTTTTGTATAGGGAGATTACAATATCTCTGCTTTTATATGTAAAATGTCTTTTGATGAAGCCTAGAGCCCTTTTGGCTTTATTGGCAGCAGAGATACATTGATTTGAACATTTTAGGTCATCTGAAATTAGTATGCCTAGATCCTGAACTAGTGTGGGCTTGCTTTCATTTCATAATCATACCTTTTGTTTTTCTTCCCACATTGTAGTACCTGACATATACTTGCATTGAAGGGCATTTGCCATTTTTCTGACCAACTGACAATTTTGTTAAGGTCATTTTGAAGGCTAATTCTGTCTTCTTCTGTTAATATAGTGTTGTTGTTTTTTGTATCATCCGCAAATTTAGATATGAAGTTGTTTAGGCCAACATTGATATCGTTAATATACATAATAAATAGGACTGGTCCCAACACCGATCCCTGAGGAACACCACTGGTCACGGAGCTCATACTGACTCCACTTCATTTATAACAACTTATTGCTTTCTCTCGCTCAGCCAGCAACCTATCAACCTATGAATATTTCAGTCAATTCCAAGTGATCTTACCTTTGTCATTAATTTGTCATGTGGCACTTTGTCAAAGGCTTTCTGGAAATCTAAGTAGATTATATCAAGAGACCTGGTACAATCATTCATTTTAAAAAGTGTATTGTAAAACTCAGTTAAATTTGTCACTCATGATCTTCGTGTTCTAAAGCCATGCTAGCTGTTCCTAATTACGTTATTAGTTTCTAGGAACTCAACTATCCTATCTCTAATTAATGATTCGAGGATCTTTCCCAAGACAGAGGTTAGGCTAATTCGTCTATACAGTCAAACCTCAATAAAATGGACTTCAATAGACCAGAATTCGCTTTTATCGGACTCGAAGAGCTACTGGACTAAATTCCTATAAATCCGAAAAAGTCCGATAAAGCCAGAAGCAGTCCAGACTGCCTGACCACTTCAGGAGTGTTCACCGCAGCAAGGTAAATAAAAGACTCGTATATCGGTGTACAGTACAGTATTATTATATATATTATACCATTTGATTAATGTAGTGAAGTTATAACACAGTACAGTACCACAATGGTAGTCAAAACAGTTCAAAAACCATTCATGCAATCTGGACTAATGTCTGATAGATCGGAAAAAGTCTGGGATAGCAGGGAGAAGTCCAGATGTAGCTTTTATCAGAATTTTTCATTTTTCGGAATGGCTTGGGCCTCGATTAGTCTGTTATAGTGAGGTCTTACTGTAATTTCCTGGTTGATTTCTACTGCCTTTTTTATATATAAGAGTCACATTAGCGGGTCTCCAGTCTGCTGGAACTTTTCCTTGTTGTAGGGACTTGTTAAAAATAAATGTTAGAGGACTGCATATTACATCCACCACATTTTTCAGTATTTTAGGGTTAGATGTTGTCAGGGCCGGGAGTCTTATTACTGTTCATTTCATTAAGTTTATCTCTCACTTCATTACTGCTAATATGCATATTACTTAGTGCATTTTGGAATGTCATTTGTCACTCTTCAATGGTGTCATTGGCAACTACAGTAAAACCTCGATATAACGGACTTCAGTAGACCGGAATTCGCTTTTATCGGACTCGAGGAGCTACCGGACTAAACTCCTATATACAGTATCGGAAAAAGTCCGATATAGCCAGAAAGAAGTCCGGATTGCCTGACAACTTCAGCTATGTTCACCACAATAAGACAAGTAAAAGACATGTTTTTCAGTGCACAGTACAGTATTATTATACCAACTGATTAATGTGGTGTGGTTGAGGACGTGATGGGAAGCGTTAGGAGAAACACGTTAAGGTGGTTTGGGCATGTGGAGAGGATGGAGAGTGAAAGATTGACGAGGAGAGTGTATGTGAGTGAGGTGGAGGGGGCGAGAGGGAGGGGGAGGCCAAGGATGAGATGGAGGGATGGAGTGGAGAGGTATATGAGAGAGGGGGGTGTGAGTTGGGAGCGTGGTAGTGAAATGGCAGGGGACAGAGTGACATGGAGGCGATTTGTTTGTGGCCACCCCGTTCGGGATTGAGGCGTCTGGCAATAGATAGATAGATTAATGTAGTGAAGGTATAACACAGTACAATACTGCAATGGTGGTGAAAACCACTGATGCAATCCGGACTAATATCTGATATATCGGAAAAAGTCCGGATTAGCAGGGGTAAGTCTGAATGTCGCTTTTATCGAAATTTCACATATTTTGGACTGGCCTGGGTCCCAATTAGTCCGTTATAGTGAGGTCTTACTGTACTGTGAAAACTGAACTGAAAAACATGTTTAAAGTAGTGGCAGTTTCCTTATCATCCGAGATAAGAGCACCCACATCGCTGATAAGTGGACCAGTGCCCGCCTTGAGTCTCTTATTGTCATTAATGTATCCATAAAAAAGCTTAGGATCCGTAGAGTTTGTTTTTGCTATATCAGTTTCAAACTGTCGTTTAGCTGTTCTAATGAGTTTTTAACTTTTTCTCTACTACTAATGTATTGCCTTGTGACTGATTCACTGGTGTGACTTTTAACCCCTTAACCGCAGGTCGTCACTTTTGTGACGGTCGGGTTCAATGGATCATACCGCGGGGCATCACTTGAGTGACTCTGTGTTATTTTTAATTCCCCCGGGCTTTCAGGTGGTGACTTGTATCATCTAGCAGCACTGCCAGTGTCCAACAATAGTCAGAGCTGGTAATGTCATCAGTACTCCCATCCATTGTTGACAATTTAACCATTTTCCCCC
>JAGKTI010001379.1:73701-87168 GCA_018397915.1 Birgus latro | reverse complement strand
ATAATATTTTCCATTTAAAAGTGCCGATTTGGGATTTCCTTGCACTGATTCACAACAGTAGAAGTTTCCCTTTGTGATGGGGCACTCCCAACAGACTGCTCGCCACCATAGCTTCCTGGTTTTCATGTCTCTTGGAACAGAGATGAATCTTTTTTCTGGTGTGATTCTACTTGTGTTCGTGCAGTGAAGCAAGGCACCAACGGAGGTTATCTGCTGACTTGGCCCTGATAAAGCAAAGCTTGACTAATCAGCAGAATCGCAATCACACAACTTAGCTGTGGATCAGTCCTGTTTTGTCTCCGGACTGGGCGGGTTTATGAAGTCATGGCCACTCAAACTCGCGCTGCCATCAACCTCTTTTTGTGCAACTTTGAAGGGTTATATCTCCAAATTTTACTTTGGTTTGTCAAATCAACTGTATCATAGGATAATTCAGCACATGAGGAGCATAGGAGCCCAGGGCTAGGCAAGTTGCTGATAATTAAGATGAGAGTGACCAGCCTCACTCATCCCTGAATGGCATTATATGACCAATAAACCCCAACCAACCCCTGAATATAAACCTTCACCAGCTCAATCCGACTGGAGCACCGTAATTACCCACTAAACCACCAGGCGCCAAAATTTGGTTATATGGTTACCACCCAGCGTGGTAAATGGTTCCCTGGTGTACAGGACACCATTTGGCTTGTCACTCAGTGTAGAGTCACCCACAGGCAGAAGGAAGAGGAAAGAATGAAGGAAAGAAAGAAAGAAGAGGGAGTGTAAAGTCACCCATAGGCACCAAATAAGTTGTTTACTTAAAAAAAAAAATCAACCAGTCCATTCTCTCCACACAACTATATCATCTACATACACACTCTCCAGCTCTCATGTTCACAGACTTCGTTACTCAGCAACTTTTACGAATAACATTATTCCTTAACCTACCCACTTTCCACACTACACACACATTCCTCAACTGTCCCACCTCCACTGCTCTTCCTCTTGACTTTTCATTTTCAAGCCATATTACTGTCTCACATCTGTATGTTACAGTAGGCACTGAAACTTTCATGCAAGCCTCTTCCAGTCACCACATTCATATCTCTGCTTCTTACCAAGGCATTCATAGCGCCAGCCAGTCTCCTTTTCTACACCACTCTACTTTCCACTTCTTTTGCACATTTTTGCACACTCGCCTCTTTTCTATCACTGCACCCCAGGCAATTAAATCTTTCACCAATTCAGATCTTTCTTCATTCATTGTAACATCACACTAAGAGTCGCTTTCTCTCTTAACAACCATCACTGTACTCTTACCTATATTTGGTTAGAAGGCCTAATGCTCATAAACATCTACAATACTCTGCACCAGTCTACCAAGCTCCTGTACACTATGGTGCAGTATATGTCAGTAGCATTGCATCATCTTCATACGTCAGATTCGGCATACTCCATCCTTCATCATCAACGCCATCCCTCTCATATAATTCTACTTCTAAATATCATCCATACTACCTGCTATCGAAATCTTCTCACGAATTACAACCTTCCTCTCCATGGTAAGCCTATCATACCACCCCTTTGCAAATGCTTCTTCAGAATTACAACCTAACATACTAACTTCTGTCCACCCACCTCTCCTTGTCCTTGTGGTGGCCTGAGCGTGACCCAAGCTTAATATGTGAATGGCGAGCTGGATCTGTCACTTTAGTTTTAGCAAGTGCTCTCTTGTATGATAAGGTACACAGCCAACATAACAGCTTCCCATCAACCTGCATCAGCACAGATTAAATGTAAGAAACTGTTAGTGTTCATGAACATAATATACATTTTACAGAACAAATTTTCTTATTTCATTGTCATATCAAGAGTCATTATACAAAAATCATATCACTACAAGGACATAAGCATTGTGAAAATAATAGCAAAGCCAGATTCATCATTTTAACTTTTTTTTTTTTTACCTCTAGTTTCGCAGCCACCCCTTGTTTCATCAAGCAACATCTACATAATGAAATACTAGACAGCTTGTAGATACTGGTACAATAAGTGCTAACAACAGGCATAAAGTAAAATGGATTTAACTAAATAGGTATGAAGAAAAAGACATGATTAGAACACCTATACTTAACATACTTACTGAGGCTGAATACAAGTTGTGCCAAATACATAATTTCTAAAGAAGTTCTTGTTTATGAAGTTGTGATTGAAAAATATACAAGTTCAAAACTATTCTTCTCTGAGAAACATATCAAATAGTGGACAAATAAAATGTAATACATATTAAGTGTTCTTAAACCACTCAAGTAATATTTCTTCACTATGACAACTAAACTATGTTTTTTTTTTTTTTTTTTATGCAAGGAAGAAGGAACCAAAGGCCACGGGCCTGCATACTGTTCCTTCCAAGAAAAAGCAAAAACAGTACAAAAGAGTCAAATTCAAGATCCGTTCAATTCGAGATGCCTGGAGACACTGCATTTGAAAGACTGGAGATCATAGGAAGTAGGAAATACAGACAGAGGAAGACAGTTCCAGAGTTGACCAGTTGCATAAATGAAGGACTGGGAGTAACGGTTAACTCTTGCATTAGAGAGTTGGACAGAAAAGGGATGAGAGTTTGTTGCTAGACGGGTACTACGTGCCCGTCGTAGAGGTGGAGGGATGCAAGCAGACAGTTCAGAGGAACAGTGACCATTGAAGTAGCGATAGAAGAGAGATAAAGATGCAACAGTGCGGCGAAGAGACAAAGGTTGAAGGGAATCAGTAAGAGGAGGAGAGTTAATGAGACGAAAAGCCTTTGACTCCACCCTATTGAGAAGAGCTGCATGTGGGGAGCCTCCCCACACATGAGAGTTGTACTCCATACACGGGCGAATAAAACCCGTGTACAGGGTCAACAACTGTGCAGGGATTAAGAAAGTTCGGAATCGGCTTAGCACACCTAATCTCTTGGAAGCAGATTTCACAAGAGATGTAATATGTTCTTTCAAGACAAATCCCGAGAGAATGAAACCCCAATCATGTTCAAGGATGATGCAGGACAAAACTGTTCATTATTAAACATTAGTGGGTATTCCTGAGGAAGATTTTGTCGGGTTGATAAGTGTAAGAACTGAGTTTTTGATGCATTAAAAATAACAAGATTATTTTTACCCCAATCAGAGATACGAGCCAAATCAGACATTAGGTGTGCCATAGCCTCATCCCTTTTTTGTTGAAGTAACTGCTGAGATGGACGTTGCAGGAACTGAATGGAAAGGTGAAGGGTGGAATCATCAGCATATGAGTGGATAGGGTTAGATGTACAGCTTAGAAGGTCACTGATGAATAAAAGGAAGGGAGTAGGTGATAGGACAGAACCCTGAGGAACACCACTGTTGATAGGTCTAGGAGAGGAACGATGGCCGTCTACAACAGCGGCTATAGAACGACCAGAAAGGAAGCTAGAGATGAAGGCACAGATAGAAGGATAAAAACCGTAGGAGGGCAGTTTGGAAATTAAAGATTTATGCCAGACTCGATCGAAAGCCTTTGAGATGTCAAGTGCAATGACAGCTTTCACCAAAGTTCCGAAAGGAGGATGACCAAGAGTCTGAAAGGTAGGTGAGAAGATCGCCAGTGGAGCGTCCCTGACGGAACCCATACTGACGATCAGAAAGAAGGTTGTGACAGGAAAGGTGCTTTAAAATTTTTCTGTTAAAAATTGACTCGAAAACTTTTGATACACCGGATGTTAAAGCAATTGGACGATAGTTAGAGGGTTGGGAATGGTCACCCTTCTTTGGGACTGGCTGAATGAGGGCAAACTTCCAGCAAGAAGGAAAGGTACAAGTTGAGAGACAAAGGCGAAAGAGTTTACCTAGGCAGGGTGTAAGCACAGAAGCACAGTTTTTGAGGACAACAGGAGGGACTCCATCAGGACCATATGCCTTTTTAGTATAGAGGCCAGTGATGGCAGAAAACACATCAGCTGAAGAAATTTTAATGTCGGTCAAGAGGAAGTCAGAGGGGGGAAGTGATGGAGGAATAGCACCGGAATCGTCTAAGGTGGAATTGGAGGAGAAAGTCTGTGCAAAGAGATCTGCTTTATCAGTAGCAGAAATAGCTACAGAGCCATCAGAGTGAGTAGAAAAGAGGAGGGAAGGATGATGAGGTAAAGTTGTTAGAAAGGTTTTTGGCAAGGTGCCAGAAGGAGCGAGAAGAATTCGAGTTGGAGAGTTGGGAACATTTAGCACGGATGAAATTGTTTTTAGCAGAGCGAAGAACAGACTTAGCACGATTCCGGGCAGAAATATATAAAAGGTGTGATTCAGGGGTCGGTTGGCTCCGGTACCTCTTATAGGCCCTCTCCTTGTTGCGGACAGCATTAGAACAAGCGTGATTAAACCAAGGCTTTCATGCATTAGTCAGAGGATATGTACTAAGCAAATACAGTCCTTTTAAGATATGCTTTACTCCACATGGATTATACACTCTTATAATATATCCATACAGCAGACTACCAGCATATGACTATCTTAAAAGACATATTTTATCTTGTACTATCACTACCACAACTATTAAGTATAGTATATAATGCAACTGGAAAATAACAGAGATGTGATGAGACTCTAATCTATTAAGTATACAGATAGTAGGTAATGTAATTGGAAAACATCAGAAATGTGATAAGACTCAAATCTCTTTTAAACTATCATAATTATAAAACAGTACCAACCTTCACATATTTTGCATTAACCTGTACAGTCCTGACCGTTTTTTTACCCAGCCTACCCCCAGATCCCGACCGATTTTTGACTTTTTGTTTTTTGGCTCAAACCTTCGCTTTTGGTGAGAAACATAAAAAATTCATAGAGAAATCGCCCTCTTGAGGTTAAAAATGTTGATACAGGTGTCATTCAACCTTACATTTTCCTTCTTTTTCAGGGTATCTGGCTAAAGAAAACGAACTATGGAAGGGTTAACTAATTCAAGCCACTTTGAATTACGTAATTTATTTATTCATTTATTTGACACGAATTTTACACGTAGTACAAGTTTATATTGGTTTTCATACAATAATATAGGCAATAAAAGCATTGTTCACTCACCCAAAACCCCAATATATGGCACCTTCCTTTATGACATTACCACCTCATCACTTCTGTTTGTTTCTACCTCTAGCTTCTTTGTCCTCTACCTCAGGAATAACTTTCACCGTGAATTTCGTCACTGGAGAGACCGTGGGATCATACCTTTACTGGCCAAGTTACTGCTAACAGGTAAATTGCCCAGTGTGGGGGGGAGGGGGGAGGGGGGGTTAGGTGAGGCCAGGCAGTATCCCCACTTGACAGCAGGTAGAGGAAGGTCTCCCACATATGCCTACCAAAAATCACCCGCGAATGTTGAAAAATGTGCACAAAATGGGCCTTGCAATTGAGTGACGTACATTGAACGTCGGTGGGTCTGTCCGCAGAAAAAAAATAGCAACGTGCATCGTACGTCAGTAGGACTCGGCGGGTTAAAGAAAGAAAAAAAAGAAGAAGTAGGGGGAACACCAAAGGCCTCAAGAAGGTACATGATAATTATGATGACATATGGCATTTTTTTAAAGCAAAAAAGAAGTATCTCAAACGAGCAATTAAATGTCTTATATATCTCAGTATGCATTATGGACACAGAGATTTAAGTATTAAGAGGTGCAAGTTGTTTAAAAACCAAATCCTAATGATATATGGGTAACAAAGGACTTCAACAACTAGACAGTCCTC
The DNA here is from genome assembly GCA_018397915.1 of Birgus latro. Lineage (NCBI taxonomy): Eukaryota > Metazoa > Arthropoda > Malacostraca > Decapoda > Coenobitidae > Birgus > Birgus latro. Next base: position 81,430 of record JAGKTI010001379.1, on the reverse strand, counting down.
ATGTGAATGTATACTTCCACCAAGGGCAATAAAATTTCAGATTAAGGGGTTTAATTCCTCTTTTTTAATACTTTTTTGGTCTCATATAGTCAATCAGTCAATTCTACAATCATGGTCTGCCCTATTACACACTCTCAGAGAGCACATACCTCCACTGACACCAATGAAATTTATGATTTACTCCTGCATCTGGTTCTGGATCCACCTCAAAATCTAATCAACTCTTTCTTGACCCACTGCCCACCTATCCTTCACATTTCATCAAAATACGATATCAACTTTTTTGCGATACTTTGTACATAAATAACAAACAGACACGAGTCGCACAACCTCTATCCAACTCCAATGGCGATCCAAATCTGTCCCTTCACTCTGACGACATTTTTCTTATACAGCTGTAACTTCCACCAGATGGTTTTGTTCACCTTTGAAGAGATTTTTCAAACTAGGGGAGCTACATATAGACTTCACCTTCTTTAATCCCTTTACTACTAAAAGTCTATAAATAAAATGAATGACACCATGCAGTGGGGAGGGGGAGGGGGGGAGGGAATACTGGGTTAGCGAACAATAACCAGGTTCGTTGAAGTCAAAAGTTCGTTAAATCAGAGGGTGTCCCCCTCTGGTGGGAATTCATGCACATATTTGAAAGCAAATGAGTACAGTATCACATTCTAGTTGTAAAAAATGAAAACTATCCCCAGTTTACACTAACTTGACCTATAATTTTGCCCTTTTGCAGCTTATTTCATATCCCTGTCAGCATTTCATCATGATTAGTACAGTATTACTATAATCTGTTATTACAACTCAGCAATCATGGCAGGGAGAAGGCAATCTCAGGTAAAGATGGGGCAAAATGGGTAGGAAACACATGTATAGCAATCCACTGCACCCCATTTAATGACCTTTGTTTGTTATACCCGACAAAAGTTCGATGGGCTCTAAGGCATCTGTTAAATCCAAAATCCATTATACTGAGGTTCACTAAAAAAAAGTGTCTACTTATTATATATACAGTACACACACACACACAGACACAGTGTATACAGTCAGGTCCTGTTATACGAATGTTCGCCGTGCAATAAGTCGCTATAATGATGGACTAAAAGCCAGAACCATTTTCGGGATAATGATGATGAAATGATCACGAATTGACAAAACCGATTCCTCTCAGTTGGCTAATTGAGCCAAGATGATCACCCAATGTTTATATTTGCTGTGATCATCTGCCTTTCATTCAATTTTGTCCATGAAAAGTCACTGCTATCACCAAATAAAAGTGTAAAAGCTTAAGAAATTGTGCACAGTGCAATATTAAGGGAAGTGATAACTTTTTGCATGTGAAAAACTGAAACTTGTGAGTTGGAAATCATGTTTCCTGTGGGTACACAGCCTCCTGGCCAGCTCATAAGTGCCTCCCAGTCAGCTGACTGAGCCCAAATGGCCACCCACTGTTTATATCATAATCTAACCCACTGTTTCCCCCTGAGAAGCATAGGAGCCTGGGGCCAGGCAAGTTGGTCCTGACATTTAAGATGAGAGTGACTAGCCTCACTCACTCCTAAGTGGCAATTCATATGCAATAAGCCCCAACCACCCCTTGGATATAAACCTGCACAGGCTCAATCTGGCCGGAGCACCTTAATTACCCAATAAACCACCAAGTGCCACAATTTGGTTATATGGTTACCACCCAGCATAGCAAATGCTTTCCTGGTGTACAGGAAACCATTTGGCTTGTCACTCAGTGTAGTCACCCGTAGACAGAAGGAAGAGGAAAGAATGAAGAAAAGAAAGACAGAAGAGGAAAGAAGACAAGGAAGGAAGGAAGAGAGGAATGGGCAGTCACCTGTGAGCAGCATTACATCAAGTGAGTGGATGGTGAGTGCTTCCACCTACCACACTCATGATTAGATTTTTTTTTCTCTAAATATATTTTACGTTTCTCGATCAAGGGCACCCTCCCTATCCCAACTGAAACCACATTACAGTATATCGACCTCATTACAGAATACAGTACAGTAAATGTCAGAGCCAACATGCCTAACTTTTCTTATGCTCCTCATGGGGCAGAATAGGATTGGATGATGGATGGATGGATATACTGTACAATACTGTATATATATATATGAGGTGCTACCCAAAAGTTCCAGTAATTTAAACAGAGGGTGCCAACTGTTTGCAGTTTTGTCTTTTGCTGCTAGGAGGAGTCAGCAGCACTCATTGTGCGTCAGTATGGCCCCGGCCATGTCTGTGAGCGGATGTATTGTTGAGCTACGCTTACTACTGTAATGTGGTATGTAGGTGGTTTGGCAAATTTGCCATGGCGGACCTCACGGAACAAAGAACTGGATCAAGTTCCGTTTCAAAATCAACAAGACGGCTGCTAAAACTCACCGGATGCTTCAGCAAGCCTTTGGTGATAATGCCATATCCCAAGGCAGAACATTTTTCTGGTATAAGTGGTTCAAGGAAGGACGAACTTCAGTCAAAGACGATGACCATTCTGAACAACCGTCAATGAGAATACCAAAAAACGGTGGAAATGTTCATCAGGCTATCCTTGCAGATCGTAGATGAACTATCCATGATGCTTGTGATATCGCTGGACTGTCGTACAGGAGCACGCACCGCATTTTGTCAGACGTGTTGGGCACGAGATGCATCGCTGCAAAATTTGTGCCAAGACTGCTGAGTGATGAGCAGAAGGCACATCGCATTGCAGTTTGCAGGGAGCTCAAGAATCAGGTCAGAGATGATGCCACCTTCATCTCCAAGGTCATAACTGGTGATGAATCATGGGTTTATAGTTATAACTCGGAGACAAAGCAGCAGTCATCGCAAAGGAAGTCTCCCAATTCACCAAGACCAAAAGAAGTGTGTCAAGTTCGCAGCAATGTCAAGTCGATGTTGATCGATTTCTTCGATATCCAAGGGATTGTTCACACGGAATTAGTCCCATCCGGTCAATCTGTCAGTGGAAAGTTTTACTGTGAAGTTTTGCAGCATCTGAGGGAGAACATCTGCCACAAATGCCCAGAACAGTGGAAGAACAAGGACTGGATCCTGCACTGTGACAACGCCCCCACCCACACATCAATTATTGTCAGGCAGTTCCCGGCTTCCACTAACATGGTAGTCATTCCCCACCCACCCTGTTCGACTGACTTTGTCCCCTATGACTTTTTCCTATTTCCCATGAAATTACAACTGAAAGGGCATCGATTTGACTCAACTGAGGAGATCCAGACAGAATCATAGGAGGTGCTCAAGACCATCGTGACTGAAGCCTTCCAGGACTGCATGGACTTGTGGAAAAAATGCTGGGACCACTGTATACATGCCCAAGGGGTCTACTTCAAAGGTGACAGTAAGAACTAGGAGGTAAGGTAAATTATTTTCCTCCAATATCCAAACTATGGTAAACCCTTCATAAGTCGAACTATATGGGGCTCTACCCTAGTTCGAATTACCGAATTTTCACCCCCAAAAATTGCGAAGACAATACCAATTACTTGTCCTTTCAACACTAAATAAAAGGAGCATATATAAATAAATAAGTTATGACAAAAAAGAAAAAAAGAAAAAGAAAAAACAAAGTGCATTTAATATACCTTTAACCCCTTCAGTGCAGGGTGTATTTTCATTTTGTTCTTGCTGCCACCAGACGATTTTATTCAGTGTAGGGAGGATCTGTGGAAGTGCACAGGGTTGGTACAGCCTTCGTTAACCCCTTCAGTATGAGAGTCCAGTCCTGAGTGTCATAAAATCAGCTGGAGGTAGCGTAAATAAAGTAAAAATAGACGTCACGGTACTGAAGTGTTTAATTGGTAGAAAATCATTCACACAGGCAGTTCAGACCCGTCAGCAATGTGTGTTGGAGATGGATTTTCACCCCCAAATTGCAAAAACAATAAAGTATTTATTACTTGTCTTACATTAAAGTAAAGGAGCATATCTATCTATCTATCTGGCTCGATCGGTAGAGAGGTGACTTGCAGTCCCGACCGGACCCAGGTTCGAATCCTCGCTGGGGCAGGGAACAGTTTAAGGATTCGAATTTCATTAAAATCAGGCTTTACTGATCTACCAGAAGACCCGCCGACATGTCGTAAAAATACCCCCGCTAATACCAATACACCAGTCCTGTATGAGACAGCCCTAGCATGTATTCAATACGGACGGTGGGTGTTAGCGCCGAAGTGGTGACATGTAGAGGTGTATGGTATGTAGGAGGACTGCTGGGCCTTGATAGCAGGCTATGAAGCCTATGCCCAGAGTCGGACACAAAAAAAAAAAAAAATCTATTGCCAGATGCCTCAATCCCACACGGGGTGGCCACAAACAAATCGCCTCCATGTCACTCTGTCCCCCGCCATATCACTTCCCCACTCCCAACTCACACCCCCCTCTCTCATATACCTCTCCACTCCATCCCTCCATCTCATCCTTGGCCTCCCCCTCCCTCTTGCCTCCTCCACCTCACTTACATACACTCTCCTTGTCAGTCTTTCACTCTCCATCCACTCCACATGCCCAAATCACCTTAACGGGTTTCACCTAACACTTCCTATCACGTCCACAACCACACAACAACGCTCCTTCACTTCCTCATTTGTTAGTCTGTCTCTCCATGTGACTCCACATGCTCCTCTCAGATAATTCATTTCCACTGCTCTCACTTTTGACTTCTGTCCTTCCAACAGGGTCCAAGCTTCACTTCCATATGTTAGAGTTGGTATCACAATACTGTCATGTAACAACTTTTTCACTTCCATGCTCACCTCCCTGTTTCTTATCACTGCTGTCAACGAACCACCAACCTTCCTTCTCTGCTGCACCCTTTCGAGCACTTCACCCTCCAGACTTCTATCCTTCCTCATCACACTACCCAAGTACTTAAATGCACTCATATTCTCCATATCCTTCCCATCCAATCTCATTGTACATTCACTGGCTTCACTTTTCTCAAAGACCATCACTTTACTCTTCCCTACATTCACCTTTAGATTCCGTTTCTTACACACTCTCCCAAACTCATCTACCAAGCCTTGCAGCTCCCCTTCGTCTTCACTCAACAACACAGTATCATCTGCAAACAACAGTACAGGCAGTTTCCAAACACTGCCCTCTCTCACTAGAGCCGCTCCAACATCCACTGCCCAACCTTGTATCTCTTTTATAACCCCATCCATGTACAGACTGAACAACCATGGAGACATGACACATCCTTGTTTCAATCCAACCTCCAAATGGAAAGATTCATTCAGTTTGCCATCCACACGAACTGCAGCCTTAGCACCCTCATACATACTCTTCACTGCCTTCAACAACTTCCCATCCACTCCATACATTCTTAATACCTTCCACAATCCTTGTCTATCCACCCTGTCATATGCTTTCTCCAGATCCATGAAGGCTGCATACAACTTGCCCTTCTCTAGAAACTTTTCCACTAAGGATCTACGAATGAATAACTGGTATACACAACCTCTTCCCTTCCTAAAACCTCCTTATTCTTCTCCAACTAATTCCTCTGTAATTTCCCTAACTCTGTCAATAAGTATCCTACCATATACTTTTCCTATTACACCGAGAAGGCAAATGCTCCTATGATTACCACACACTGCTTTTTCCCCTTTTCCTTTGTAAAGAGGAATAATTATACCTGACTTCCAATCCTCCGGGACTCTACCCTCCTCCCAAGCCAATCTGCACACCTTCCACATCCATTCTATAACTATCTCTCCCCCATGCTTCAGCATTTCACCACACACTCCATCAATTCCTGGGGCTTTCCCCATTTAACTTTCTTCACTGCTTCCACCCCTTCCATCCTACAATGCATAAAAAGAAAGACAAAAAAGAAACAATTCAGTGCACCAAATTTACCTTTCGTCAGAGACAGTACAGATCCATCAGCAGTTTGTGTTGGAGATGGAGGTGGTGAGTTCACAATTTAACACACTAAACAGTACCCAGTATTTATTTCACTGAACATTAAGAACTAAACTTAAATGTAATCACTATAACAGACTGCAATGTAACACTTGCAGTAATAATAGTACTGAACTTTAACCCCTTAACCGTGGGGTTGACGGAGGCGGTTCTTGCCCGTACCACGGAGGTAATTTGCACTCCGATTCACTTTTTAAAAATATTTGCCAAAAACCAGAGAGGGGGGTGTGAGTTGGGAGCGTGGTAGTGAAATGGCAGGGGACAGAGTGACATGGAGGCGATTTGTTTGTGGCCACCCTGTTCGGGATTGAGGCGTCTGGCAATAGATAGATAGATAGTATTATAATTACATATGCATATGGCACATACCTTCAGCTTTCTCATGGGATGTTTTTTTTAGCCTCCGTCAATTACCGTATGACTTGTGGATACTTCTGAAGTTGGGTTACGAAAGCTCCAATTTACACTTCCCAACAGCCCGTAATATGAATACCAATGCCTGATATTATAACTAGAAACACTAATAAATTACTTCCCATTAGGTTTGATCCATTGCCACCGACTGTCACGAGAGTGACGACCAGCGGTTAAGTGGTTAATCATGGTCACTTAATACTAAGTCACACGCATACACATTTTTTTTTTTTTTTTAGCTTGATTCCCTTACAACTAGAGGTGCCAGTATCACTTCTTTTATACTTCGAACTTTCCATGGCAAGGCAGAAGGCAAAAGGAAAGCATTTCTCAGCACTAGATGACAGTCAGAATGGCACGACCACCGAAGGCAAGCAGCAGACTGACGCCACGTGTCCGCCTGGCGCCATTTGTCCCCCTACCTCCGCATTTCGGCCTACTTACATACAAGGTCTCGGCCTGAGTTCTGCTAACCAAAAATTCCGTCTTCTAAAAGTTCGACTTATGAAGGGTTTACTGTACTGGAACATCTGGGTAGCACCTTGTAAATATGTGTGTGTGTGTGTGTGTGTGTGTGTATATACACACACACATTATATATATTCATTCATTATCCAATCCTATGTCACCCCACAGAGGAGCGTAGGAGCCCGGGGCTAGGAAAGTTGGTCATGACATTTAAGATGAGAGTGACCAGCTCACTCATCCCTGAATGGCATTACGTGAGCAATAAACCCCAATCACCCCTTGGATATAAACTTTCACCGGCTCAATCCGACTGAAGCGCCATAATTACCCACTAAACCACCAGGCGCCAAAATTTGGTTATGTGGTTACCATCCAGCGTAGTAAATGGTTTCCTGGTGTGCAGGAAACCATTTGGCTTGTCACTCAGTGTAGAGTCATCCACAGGCAGAAGGATGAGGAAAGAATGAAGGCAAGAAAGACAGAAGAGGGAGTGTAAAGTCACCCGTAGGCAGAAGGACAAGGAAAGAACGAAGGAAAGAAAGACAGAAGAGGTATATACAGTATGCATTTACCTATTTGTAGTATACAGGAATTGAGCTAAGCTCGTGTTGTCCCGTCTCCATATCTACATTCATCTAATCTAGTTTTAAATACATGAATGTTTTTCGCCTGCACCACCTCTTCGTCTAAGTCATTCCAAATACTTATGCTTCTATTCGGGAAACTGAACTTTTTGAGATCATTAAGACATCTACTTTTCCTCAACTTGAAGCCATGACCTCTTGTTCTTCCATCATCCAACACAAAAAGATCCTCTCTATCCACCCTTTCCAATTCTCTTACATTTCTAAATATCGTGATCAAGTCACCTCTTTCCCTTCTCTCG
>JAGKTI010001379.1:50493-63691 GCA_018397915.1 Birgus latro | reverse complement strand
ACAGACAGATAGACAGACAGACAGACAGACAGACAGACAGATGTAAAAAGGGCAATACATTGGTACAATGTTAAAACATAACTAACCTTCTTTTTGTCAATATCTTTTCTGTCAAAAGCACATTTTTGTTTGCACTGATCACAGGACAGAGGTGGGCCATACTTCCGTTCTGAATTGGTGCAACGCTGGCACTTGTTGCCGATGAATGCAGCTATTACATTGCAGTATTCACACGCTGATGGCTTCCCATATTGCTTCACCATAGATTCACACTTCTTGCAGATTGTCACCGTGCTGCTTTTACTGCAACAGAATGTTACACAGAAAATGAAGAAAAACACTAAACTCACCTTCACTGTATTAAAACAGCACACTACACAGAAAGTGAAGAAAATCACTAAAGTGACCTTCACTGCAATGGAATAGCATGTTCTGTTCATCTATCACCCAATCTTAATCTCCCCCCACACACACACACTGAAAGTGCATAGTGTGTTGGGATTGTCTACTCAGTCTAGATATTTATGGCAAAAGTGACCAGTCACTCACCATTGTCATTATGTGAGCAATAAACTCCAACCATCCATAGGAAATGAATCTTTAAGGGCCTCATCAGTATACCTGGAGAGACTCAACCCAGTACCTACTTGGCATCCATTTGGTTTGATTGTTGGCATCCATGTGTTCCTGTAAACTGTTTCCTTGCCTACAGGAAACAATATGACTGGTCACTCAGTGTGACCATCTGAAGGAAGCACTACATTGAATGAATGGATGGTAGTGCCCCCACCTACACAGAAAATGAAGAAAATATATCAAACAGAAGTTCATTAAAAACATAACTGATTTGGGTCACCTTTTTTTTATAGTCTTTTCTGCTATTATGGGATCATTAAATCACAGAAAAACTGCTTAGTAAAGTTCCTTCCCAATCTATATATCTGACTGGCAAGTTTCCTCTAGGTTACAGTACCAGCTGTATGGAAAATGTTCTGATATTTTAAAAAATACAACTGACTCTTAATGAGGACTGCCTGTAAAATGATACAAGTAAAAGCTACGACAATGCTACTCAAGAGACACCTCTCTTACCTTCATCAGCAGTATGCATCCACATCATGCCAAAAAGTGACACTTCTGACATAAGAAACTGCTTTGTTTTTGTTTCGTTTATAAAGGCTCCATCATGCTTGCATGCATCAGCCTTGGTCACTTAATGGCGGCTCTCCATGCTGCACGATCTCTGGTAGCCTCCCTACTGTCCTTTATCCCTGAAGTCACACTCTATGACCTCATCCCAGGTCTTTTTTAGTCTGCCTCTTGGAACCCTACCCCTGACATTCACACTTCTCACCTTCTGCACCACTCACCCACACACACAAGTAACGTTAGTGAGGGAATCCATTTCTATTACCTTTCATATATTTAATAACACGACAGGAGGAGTTGCAAAACAGTACAGTATTATGTATATAAACAATCTGCGTGTACAGTAATGGGTTAGTTGTCTGATACAATACCATATCCCTCATTCTCCATCTCATACTACCACAGCACTCTCCAACACTTGTACACCATCCTGCTTAAACCTCTAACACTGTGAGACAACTGATAATATTAAATGGGAAACAGTAGTTTCACATCTGAAGCAATGAAAAGATTTATTTATTATTTGGAAGGTATTAAGAATATATGGAGTGGATGGGAAGTTGTTGAAGGCAGTGAAGAGTATGTATGAGGATGCTAAGGCTGCAGTGCGTGTGGATGGCAAACTGAGTGAGTCTTTCCATTTGAAGGTTGGATTGAAACAAGGATGTGTCATGTCTCCATGGTTGTTCAATCTGTATATGGATGGGGTTATAAAAGAGATACAAGGTTGGGCAGTGGATGTTGAAGTGGCCCTAGTGAGAGAGGACAGTGTGTGGAAACTCCCTGTACTGTTGTTTGCAGATGATACTGTGTTGTTGAGTGAAGACGAAGGGGAGCTGCAAGGCTTTGTAGATGAGTTTGGGAGAGTGTGTAAGAAACGGAATCTAAAGGTGAATGTGGGGAAGAGTAAAGTGATGGTCTTCGAGAGAAGTGAAGCCAGTGAGTGTACAGTGAGACTGGATGGGAAGGATATGGAGAATGTGAGTGAATTTAAGTACTTGGGCAGTGTGATGAGTAAGGATGGTAGTCTGGAGGGTGAAGTGCTCGAAAGGGTACAGCAGGGAAGGAAGGTTGCTGGTTCGTTGAAAGCAGTGATAAGAAACAGGGAGATGAGCATGGAAGTGAAAAAGTTGTTACATGACAGTGCTGTGATACCGACTCTGACATATGGAAGTGAAGCTTGGACCCTGTTGGAAGGACAGAAGTCAAGAGTGAGAGCAGTGGAAATGAGTTATTTGAGAGGAGCATGTGGAGTCACATGAAGAGACAGACTAACAAATGAGGAAGTGAAGGAGCGTTGTGGTGTGGTTGAGGATGTGATGGGAAGCGTTAGGAGAAACACGTTAAGGTGGTTTGGGCATGTGGAGAGGATGGAGAGTGAAAGATTGACGAGGAGAGTGTATGTGAGTGAGGTGGAGGGGGCGAGAGGAAGGGGGAGGCCGAGGATGAGATGGGGGGATGGAGTGGAGAGGTATATGAGAGAGGGGGGTGTGAGTTGGGAGCGTGGTATTGAAATGGCAGGGGACAGAGTGACATGGAGGCGTTTTGTTTGTGGCCACCCCATTCGGGATTGAGGCGTCTGGCAATAGATAGACAGATAGACATTTTCTATTTATATATTCTTATAATGTGTCAGACTGCGGGCAAAGGCTTTAGGGTCTATCCCAAGTCCCAGTAATCCTCTTACACACCACATGTCACCACTTTGGCACTAACACCCACCAGCCATACTGGATACATGCTAGGGCTGTCTCATACAGGTCTGGTGTACCGGTATTTGCGGAGGTATATTTATGACACGTTTGTGGATCTTCCGGTAGATCAGTAGAGTCTGCTTTTTCATGAAATTCAAATCCTTAAACTGCTCCCTGTCCCAGCTGGGATTCAAACCTGGGTCCATTAGGACTGTAGGCTGCCTCTCTACCGATTCAGGCACCACCTTCCCCAAATAGTGGAGCTACATGTTTTAAAAAATGACGGAAATAAATGCAGTAATCAAAGATACTGGTAACCTACACCAGCACCAAGAAATGGGAAACTAAGTCTGCACCATGTTCATCCAATGTAATGCTCTGTTGGGTAGGACTGAGATTCAAGAGCTGTGATATCAGAAACAAGTTTTGTCATTGCTGCATCTGTAATTGATTCATAACTTGTATGGCTGTATTTTTCAATCTACTGGATGCACTTCCACAGCAACGTGCTTATCTATCAGCCAATTTACCTACAATCTAACATACCCTATAGAAGCACTTGCCAACTTAACTCACAATTGTACCTGTATTTCCAAACAACACATAGTCAAGATCAGAAATGCACCTCATGCTAACATACTGTGTATGTTAGAAGCCTTTCTCTTTGTTTTGTAGGACAGCTGTTAATCAGTTTATACAATAAAAAATTACTGAGATACTGTAATATGAAAAAATATCTACTAGTCAACTCTTCACCAAAGAGTGACTGGACCACCTGGTTCATATCCTACATGTCAATTGTTTTCGTTTTCGTTTTTAGAAGGCTGCAACATGCTTGCATGCGTCGGCCTTTTTGGATTGGAGCGTGTAGCATTTTATGACCGGATGCCCTTTCTGATGTCTACCAATGACCCATGGGTGGATTCGATCCTCTGACCCTACGGCCAGAGCGGAGCGCTCTAACCCACTGAGCCACGGCTGCTACAATATGAAATGAATTTGTAATTTACAGACAATTAGGTAACCAGGAGTGCATTTGCAAGTTAGTTTGTTAAATATGATACAGCAACTGTATGCCACTGGTCAGGAAGTACAATGATTATAAAATAACTAAAAATTAAGTCTGGTCAGTTATGCCATAAAGCTGGGAAGCATAAATATTGGTACCATAGACACTGAAACAGTATTCCTGTGTAGAATACAACAAAGACCCTTTTTAACTGGAGAAAAGACTAAGCAAACCATGAACAAAACTGATTAGGGCATGATCACTGACCCAGAGCTCAAAACTGATTAGGGCATGATCACTGACCCAGAGATTAATAGGCTCCTGCATCTATTGGGGATGGGTTGGTGTGTCTCAATAAACAAGGCCTATCCGGTGCACCACTCAAACTAATATTACAATTAATGCAAATTGTTCATTAACATGGCATTATTGTGATGCAGATGAATGTTGGTATGTGCACTCTCAGCCTGAATACTCTTCACCCTTATGGAATTGATGTGGAGAGGTTGCACTAAAACAACTAGACAAAATTCAGAACAAAGCCATTAGAATTATTAATAACCCTGCTATTATGAATAAACTACCTCCCCTACAAGTAAGAAGGAATGTTGCCTCCCTTGCATTATTTTAGATATTTTTATGGCCATTGCTCAGATGAAGTTGCAACCATTGTGCCACCTCTCCATGACTTCCCTTGTGCTACATGGGCATCTGGTAGTGTTCATGACTGGAATGTCACACAGCCATATTGCAGAACTTCTGCCTATCAGAATTCTTTAACTCTCTGAGCTGCATCTCTCTGGAACTTGCTTCCCCAGAGTTGTTTCCCCCCAAACTTCAACCTATAGCTGTTGAAGTTCAATTGTTACAGATATTTTGTGAATGGAGGCCACCAGTAATCTGATGTATGGATTAATATTTTTTTACTGATTTGTTTTTCCTTCCTGTAAAAAAAAAAAAAAAAGTTAAGGCTGCAACTGTTCTTAAAGGTAATGCTCATTGACCTGTAATTTCAAACATCTCTTTCATTTGCTGTCTTGGTTCCACTTAGGCTACGAATGAGTGCCAGCAGTAGCACATTCACAAAGGGTTCTTTGTACCTTCACATCCTAACCAATTAACCAGCCTTTTAGAATACAATACTGGCACAGCCTCCTATTACTCTTCTATGCTTAAGTGATCTCTCAAATCTTGCATTCCACTTTCATACAGACTACCAGTATACAAACTGCTCTTTCCCAGCACAGCTATCTGCATAGCAGTTCATCTCCGTTTCTCTCCTAATCCTATCCCACCCAATTTGGATCATAGAAATCCAGAGATAAGCTATTCAGTCAAGACATTTAATCTGTTTGCTGTGGCACGTCTTTTACACGGCATTTCTGGTAACCTGCTGTGTCTTCCAATCATAGAGTACTGTTTATAAAGGCCTTCTTGCATGCATTGGCCTTGGTCATCTAATGACAGCTCTCAATGCTGCTTTATCTAGAGAAAATAAAAATTAAAATAAACAAAAATAAGGCATGATGCACATGTTTACCAGCCTGTTTGGTAAGCAGCAAGAGGCAGACTGAAGCAACCTTTGTCTCATGTGGTGGGCGATGGTGCATATTTCCTATCCATCTGGGTGCTAGTGGGCTAAAATATGTCCTGATGACTGAAGACATCTCAAAACTGTGACTTCAACTCATTACAACATGCAGATGAGGTGCCTAGAGTCTACTACAGTAGTTTGTTTCACTAACAAGTAGAAAGACTGACTTACTGGTGTACAGATTTTTAATTCATCATCATCATCCAATCCTGAGGAGTGTATGAGCCCAGGACTAAGCAAGTTGGTCCTGACATTTACAGTAATATGAGAGTGACCAGCCTCACCCATCCGAGTGGCATTACGTGAGCAATAAACTCAAACCACCCCTCGGATATAACCCAGCACAGGCTCAATCCGATTGGAATGCCTTAATTTCCCACTAAGCCACCAGGCTTCATAATTTGGTTATACGGTTACTATCCAGCATAGTAAATGGTTCCCTGGTGTACAGGAAACCATTCGGCTTGTCACTCAGTGTAAAGTCACCCATAGGCAGCAGGAAGTGGAAAGAATGAAGGAAAGAAAGACAGAAGGAGGAGTGCAGAGTCACCTGTAGGCACCAAATACAGAAGAGGAAAGAAGGAAAGATGGAAGGAAGAGAGGAATGAGCAATTACCCGAGAGCAGCACTACATTCAGTAAGTGGATGATGTGCCCCCACCTACCACTAGATTTTTAATTACTGTATAATAAGCTTTTCTATGACATTTCTTGAAGTGAAGAAGATAAATTTTCCTAAATCTCCCACACTACAGACATCCCATCTGACAGGTTGGCTATACCGGTATGACAGACTAGGGATTAATGTGAGCACTGGATGCACTAAATAAACCTACACTCTTCGGCTTTAAACTCTAATGGGTCACAACTGGTTGGAGTGCCTTAACCCACAAGGCCATCAGATGTCCAGTTACAGTATGCTACTGTACAGTAATCCCTCGATTATCTGGACGCCCATTATCTGAAAAATCCATTGCCCAGATGCTTTGATCTGGCTGTTCGAAACCATTATTTGTACATTTTTCCATTTTATCCAGATAAAATGCTTGGGTCCAGGTGGGAATAGCCTAGTGGCACTGCACCATCTGGCTAGGTAGTTCATCCAGCATCCACTAGAGACCCCCCTCAGTCATTCCCAGTTCCTGCGCAGCGACCACACAGTGAACAGCTCCTCTCGGACAGTTGTTATGGCGGCGCACGTGGTGGCTTTTGTGGTTGTTCCCTACCTGCTTCAGGCCTTTCTATTTCTTGCATGCCTCTGCCTAGGGAGTGTGATGATGGCCCCTCCACCTGGGAAATGGATGAGGGTAGTGCTTACTGAAGAAGAAGCAGGAGACCCTGGCTAAGATTGATGCAGGATGGTCAAATCGTAAGTGTTGACGATTTTATTCTAGCTTACTGTACTGTACCATGATTTTTTCTATTTTACCATGATTTTATTCGATTTTAACATTATGTTCAGTGTGCCCAGTGTATTTTTCTTGTGCAGCCATTTTTTTTTCATGATTTTTTCACATCACTGCAGGGTCTGGCCCTCCTGTGGTAATTGCTTGTCTGTGGTTGATGGGTCTGCTTGACCATGGTAATTGCCTGGCTGTGGTAGTACTAGATGTAGTTGTTTCCTAGGCAGTCTAGCCAAACAGTCCCAAGTCCCTGGTGGGGGGGTGGGGGAAGAGAGAGAGAGAGAGAGAGAGAGAGAGAGAGAGAGAGAGAGAGAGAATATGAGTTAATTTTAGTATATACTGTAATCCCTTGATTATCCTACACAACACCAAATGGTGTTGTGATGAGGAGAGGTAGGCTAAGGTGGTTTGGACATGTGGAGAGGATGGGGGATGATAATTGGGTACAGGGGGTGAGAAGTGTTAATATTGGGGGAGGGGTTGGGAGGGGTAGACCGAGAAAGACTTGGGACGAGGTCATTAAGTGTGACTTAAGGGTTAAGGGACTGAACAGGGAGGCTGCCAAAGATCGAGCAGCATGGAGAGCCGCCATTAGGTGACCAAGGCCGACGCATGCAAGCATGTTGGAGCCTTCAAAAACGAAATGAAACGAAACGAACACAGCCAAAGGCATGTCCGAAAAGTTGATCTGTCCAGATAATGGATTTCTCCCCTGGCCCCCCTTTGTACATAACCTAACTTTTGAAAGTCACCACTTCAGTACATCGTACAATATTTGTTCCTGTTATTTAACAATACTCTATCTGGACAAGCAGAGCAGTAAACCACAGCCTGGCTATGGTTTACAGGTCTGCTTGACCAGATAGCATTAAATGACAGGAACAATGTTGTACGATGCACTGAAGTGGCCTTTTACAATGACTTTCAAAGTTAGGTTATGTACAAAGGGGGGCCAGGGGAGAAGTCCATTATCTGGATGGATCAACTTTCTGGACATGCCTTTAGCTCTATTATGTAGGACAATCAAGGGATTACAGTGTATACTAAAACTGACTCATATTCTCTCTCTCTCTTTCCAATTTACATCAAACCTTTACCATTTGTACACAGACAACTTAACACATCACATGTTAGCTACCCTCTTCAGTATTTATGACTACTGTACTGTCATCACTTAACCTCCTCATTATTCCATCCAAATATAACCAATTCAGACTCATAAACCCAGATATTTTATTCTGCTGCAGGGTAAACCAGAAATCACAAAAGCCTGTAATTGTGGTCCTTGGCTCACACAGACATGAACTTGAAAGACTGTGGAATCTGGCCAGATTAACTCCTTCACTCTGATAAAAATTTTCACTTAATTCTTTGCATCCTTCAGATGATTTTATTCAGCTTTGGAGAAACTCTTTAACTAGAAGGGTTATTTACAGTAAAAGTCCTCTCATTCAGCATCTTTGGGACCAAGCAGGTGCCGAAAGAGCAGAAACTTCTGAATGACCAAGAAACCCTGTCAAAAAGTTTCCAGTAATCATGGTCAGTCACCCCAATGCAATCAGAGTGTCTAATAAGTATTACTGGTCAGCCCTAAGCATTAAATAGACCTTCTGTTTCTTAAGGTCATATATAATGGAAAAGCTCACACCGAAATCTTCCATTATCTTCTTCCTAGGAGAACACCAGCCTCCAACTTATTCAATAATTCAATCTTCTTGGTGATAATCAGCACCTAATAGGTGCATTTTTTCACATCAGTAGGCTTCCCACAAACAGATGTCATAGCGCAACACGAGAACAAGAGGATGACCATAAAATAGCACAACAAAGTTTCCAAACTTTTGAAAGTTCCCACTCACAAAGCCAGACACTCAAGAGTCATTAAGGCCAACGGTCCATGCAGTGTTGGCAAGCAGAAATCTTCAAAAGCGCTAAGTTCAACTTTAATATGTGCTAAGCTATCGGTGAATTGTTCAAACTTTCGTGCTACACTGGACCTCATAACACCCTAGATATAGAAGAAACGCTAATATTTATTAGCACTAATTATTATGAAAAGCGCTAGATCAAGTGCCAACAGTGCCAAATTGCCCGATAGGCTCAGCATATGTGCTGAAGAGCAGAGAACTTTTGTAATGGGACTGTTTATGAAAACCGTCAAAAAGAATGGAAATCGTACCATGCGACCAGATGCCGAAAGTGAGGACTTTTATTGTAGTCATTAACCTGTTCACTTTGATATCTTTCCCTAATAATGACAAATCATCTGGAGGTGGCACAAATGAGCAGAAACAATGTGTCATTGGACTGAAGGAAATATGTGGGATCTTTTGTAATGATGAAAGACTGTCAGCTGCAAGAAAGAGGTACCTTCAGTCTGTGTTGTGATATAACTGTATGGGTAGAGCAGACTTTTTTTAATCCCTTCAAACTAGTAACATGTTCAATACCGATTTATTCTTCCTAAAAACAAACAATTTTATGATGCCTTCATGACACTATCTTGGATTTCATTGTGTGAGTACTTGCTGCAGTTCAGGTATGTCTTGGAGATACTAGGGCAAAACAGGTTTAAGAACCATTGAGTTAATGGACAAATGACCCATATAACAAGTACTCAGCTGAAAGCTGTTCTTTCTGATCATCACAATACAGACAGAGACAATGACAACAACGACAAGGAGGAGGAGGAGGAGGAAAGCAAACAGCAACAGACCTTCTGGCCCTTTTGAGGCTGTTTGTTACAGAGAAGGCTATGACTACAAGATATATCTCTACATGCTGAAGGATAAAGAAAGTAAAGCAAGAAGGCTCCCCTCACCCCCAAACCCTCCAGGAAAAATAGAGAAAAACCACCATGCAGCATGGAAAAACTGACATGGAAATTTCAAAGGAAATACTGGAAAGGAAAGGTCACATTCTATACTACTTTATCTTTAAGCTACCTGTTTGAGTAGCTTGAAAGAGAAAGTAATCAAATAAACTAATAGCTACATTATAAACGGGTACGTTGAGTTAATGGAGAATCTGTAGACATAACATGAATACGGTAATCCCGTGGTCTCAGTTGGACTCTGTGGGAATTCAGAAGATAAAGATACACGTGAATATAGCTAATAATCCCGTGGTCTCAGTTAGACTGTGGGAAGAACTTAAAACATTATCACACAGAATATTCTTCCGTACACTGATCTTATTGGTGGCCTTTGGAGATGCCATTTGTGAACAAAGAAAAGGTCACATGTGGATCCAGTGAATCCAAGAATTTTTGTGTGTCCAATTAAAGGATTGGTTCACTAAACTGTGACACACGTGTGGCTGAGATTCATTTCCTTCAGTAGTGAAAATAATGTGAGTGCATTTAAGTACTTGGGTAGTGTGATGAGTACGGACGGAAGTATGGAGGATGAAGTGCTTGAAAGGGTGCAGCAGGGAAAGAAGGTTGCTGCGTCGTTGAAAGCAGTGATAAGAAACAGAGAGGTGAGCATGGAAGTGAAAAAATTGTTACATGACGGTATTGTGATACCAACTCTAACATATGGAAGTGAAGCTTGGACCCTGTTGAAAGGACAGAAGTCAAGAGTGAGAGCAGTGGAAAACAGTTATTCAAGAGGAGCATGTGGAGTCACATGGAGAGACAGACTAACAAATGAGGAAGTGAAGGAGCGTTGTGGTGTGGTTGTGGACGTGATAGGAAGCGTTAGGAGAAACACGTTAAGGTGGCTTGGGCATATGGAGAGGATGGAGAGTGAAAGACTGATGAGGAGAGTGTATGTGAGTGAGGTGGAGGGGGCGAGAGGGAGGGTGAGGCTGAGCATGAGATGGAGGGATGGAGTGGAGAGGTACATGAGAGAGGGGGGTGTGAGTTGGGAGTGGGGTAGTGAAATGGCGGGGGAAAGAGTGACATGGAGGCGATTTGTCTGTGGCCACCCCGTGTGGGATTGAGGCATCTGGCAATAGATAGATAGATAGTGAAAATAATGTAAATCAAATTGGTTAGTAAAGCTGCTTTTTTTTTTTTTTTGTAACATCCACTGTTCTAGACATGTTCAGTTATGCTGGGGCAACTTTGTTGAATTGTGCTTGTTACATCACTGTGATAATTTAATTCAGGCTCTAGTCAGAACCTTAATTTTAAAACCCCTCTATACTCATGGTGTTACTGGAAACCATTTCCAACCTCTTCCCTGAGAGATCTCTCATAAATCCTTCAGCTTGAGATTTCATGTATATCATATTCTTTCAATCCGCACACAATTTTATTAATCTCTGGAGGGTTCAAACTGGAGGAGCTAGATACAGCCTTCATAAACCCATTCACTGATACAGGTCCTTTGTAAGTTAAATAATCTGGTGGTTGCAAGAACAAAACAGAAAAATACTGCATGTCTTGGGATGGAAGTGACTGAGCTGAATAAGTACTGTAGTTCAGTAGTAACAAGCATAAGGTTTAATCACAGGGAAGCAAGTGCTGTGTTTGTACTGCTCAGTTTCCTGAAATAAGATAAGAACATGTATGAAGTTGAAGAACAGGATATGCTGACACTGCCTGAAAGGACTTGGCTTTGCTGAACTGCAAGGAAGTTTTTTTTTTTTTTTTTTTTTTTTTAAAGGAGAGGTCATTATCACGCGAGCAGTTGTTCTGGTTTTGGTTAGCAAGGATATAACACGCTACTTCATCAAACGCTTTGCTACCAGCCTATCACCCGGGAGGGGCTCGGGGACGGGTATTGTTTTCGTTCGGTTTGTTTGTCTGTCAGTTAACAACTTTACACGAAAACTACAGGTGCGATGCTGACTAAAATTACAGGGATGATGGGCTATGACCTTCTGATCATCTGATTACATTTTGGGCCAAAGCCCAGGCTGTAGGCCTCCCCTCCCCCTCCCTCAAAAAAATTGTTTTCTCACCATAACTCCTTTCAAATTCATCATTTTGACATGAAAACCAAAACATAATGGTGGATCTTTCAAATCTGCATCCAATAACATGCCTCGTTACATCAGGGGGATCACCCTCCCAGTTAGAAGAGGGGGGTTGGGCCTAAAATTTCAAATGGGCATAAAACTGTTATTTTCACCCAATTTACTCCAAATTTGATATGCGACATCTCTGACTAGATATCCGGTTGTGTTGATAATAACGTCCACACTAAAATGACTGCCAGGGATGGGTTTGCTGTGCTTTGGCACCACTTCTTGTTTATATCTGTATCTCTTACTGCTACTATAATTCTTAATAGGGACTGTTTCTACATGAATTCATCCCCTTTAAAAAAGGTGCGTGGTGACTGCTTATCTAGAAATCCAAAGTTACTGAGATTCTAACAGTGGAATAAGTGCATGTATGTGTGTGTGTGTGTGTGTTGGGGGGGAGGGGGATCTTTGCTCAAATGGGACTAGCAAGACGTCTGATGACAATTCACGTACAGTATGGTTCTCAAAGTAGTTTGTAAAAAGTTTTGTGGCTCCTGAGCTAACCTGAGTGTGAACCCAATGGACTGCAGGAATCCAGCCATTTCAAAAAGGAGAACTTTTGTTGGTTACATTTATGGCTCCTCTGTATCATAAGCACTGTATATAAGGTGAATAGAAGATCCATGGCATTAGGAACTGCATTACAGTCATGTACAGGTATTGTGGAATACTGTACTGTACTTCTTGAACCAGTTTCTACAATTTATACACTATCAGACTGTCCTGTGAATCCAGCAAAGAGAGGTCTTTTGGTATTCAGGTCAGTAGTATTACCTCCATATATATCACTAGAAAAGTCTGGCAAGGATGATAAGGACACCTTGTAAGTTGGGAGGATGACATGGGTAGTGAGATACCATTACAATGCTTTCTTGTCTATTTTAACTAGTGGTAGATCTTGCTTTTCTCTACACTGGCTGTCAAGTATTCAATGTTACTTAGTTTGTGAGTTAGTGAAAACAGTACAGTACTACTATGGGTGAGGATGAAGTGGCTACCACCTTCTCTAATGTTGTTCTCTACTGGCTTAGCAAGGTGTTGCTGATTAACAACCAACAACTGGATTAAGTTCGATCTTTTTTTATTAATCCATACAGATCTACACATCAAACCTGAGTGCTATTTTCCGGGTAGCTATCCCAAGACAACTCCATTCAGTTGTAAGTAAATCTTCCGTTTTCAATGGAGAATACGAAAATATGGCAACAAAATAACACACTTGTCCATATATGAGCCTATACAAAAGGAAGCACAAAGCTGTTCCCACTCCTTCGTATATGCTACTACTCTCACAGGAAGGATTTTACAGCAACAACCAATCTCCTTCCAATGAATGCACACACACACACACACACACACACACACACACACAC
>JAGKTI010001379.1:29514-41746 GCA_018397915.1 Birgus latro | reverse complement strand
TCATTCTTTTTCGCGTTAAGTGAAGTAGGGTCAATACTACCCTCCCCTGTGATGCGAAATGAGCTGACGCTTTTTCAACGGGAGCTGGCAACCCTGCTTGATAGGTTTGGCACCACAGGAGCAGGCTCAGTAATGTTTGGGCAGCCACAGGAGGAGGATTGTCTCTGTGTGTGATGCACCACGAGGGCATGTTTTGACTCAAATAACACAGTTATTTGGTTACCTACCACATTCTCATCATGCCTAAAGTAACCACAAGCAAGGACAAACGTGTGGAAGTGATTACTTTATACAAAGCTGGCCACAAACTCCCATTTATTGCAAATCAGATGGTGTTAGACTGAGGACAGTGCAGAGACTGGTGAAGCGGTTCAAGGACAGTGGGGAGGCCATTCCTCCCACTCCACTTCCCAAGCCTGGGAGACCTCGTAAGACAACCTTCAGGACCCGTCAGCTGATCTCAAGGCAAGTTAGCAAGGATCCAAGGCTAACAGCACGGGATTTAAAAGAAAAGAACCCACAGTTGCTGGCAGATGTGTCTGTCAGAAGTGTGCAGCAGCTGTTGCATGACGATCTGGGCTACAGGAGTTTTTGTGCTCGTAAAAAACCACTGCTAACTGCACTTCAGAAGAAAAAGAGAGTAAATTTTTGTAAGAAATATCTTGCCTGGAGTGAGGAGCAATGGAAAACTGTGCTTTGGAGTGATGAGTCAACATTTACTGTCACTGGTACCCCTTCATCACGAGTGTACCGCAAACCAGGCAGTGACCCCCTGGATCCTAAGTACACTTCCAAGTTTGTTAAATACCCAGCCTCACTCATGGCTTGGGGCTGCTTTACATATTATGGTGTTGGTAGGTTGGTAATTCTACCTGCAAATGAAAAAGTGAACCAGAACAATTATTTGGAGCTCTTATGTGATGTTTTAAGTGACTCTTTTGATAAAACCAAGGCAAGAGTATTTATGCAAGATTCTGCCCCTGCACATGTTGCAAAGTCAGTGAAACAGTGGCTAACAGACTGTGAGGTTCCCTTTATTCGAGATTGGCCCGGAAACAGCCCAGATATCAATCCCATTGAGAATTTATGGGCGCACATGAAGCGGCAGCTGCGTAGTATGGACACATCATCTTTGCCTAAACTTGAGGCTGCAGCTATGGAGCAGTTTTAGTCCGTCTGTTCTGCAAAACTACGCCATCAGTCTCCCCAGACGCCTTAAGAAGATAATAAAGGTGAAGGGGAATGCCAGTAAACACTAAATTCAATGGTGAGTGTTAATTTATTTGTTTCTCCTTGCTAACCACAAGAATGTTTTCTTTTTTTAAGATGGCGTCAACACTTTCCGCGCCTACTGTATATACAGTAATCCCTCATTTATCCAGACATGCAGTATCCCGACATGTTCATTATCTAGATACTGGACCTTGGCTCTATTAAACCATCATCCGAATTTACTTCCTATTATCCAAACATAAAAGTCCCAGAGAACTTTGGCCAGCCAGCCAACATGTTAAAACATTTGGTACTGTGGCCGATGAATGGTCCAAAGTCATGTGCTGGTCCAATCACTCCCCACGAACCTCCAGCTCCCGAGTAATGCGACTGTAACTCACAAGTGGTGTCAAAATATCTGTATGCATCCACACCAAATGTCCAAAGTCGTGCAGCCACTGAGGTGTCTTTCCCAACTGCCCCCATGCATCGAACACAGACCAAAAACCACAAGTACATGTTCGGTGACAGCAGCCATCCGCTGCTCTACCTAACGTCCTAAGTTGTCCAGTCACCGGGAGCTTTGTTTTCGAATGGCCACCATGCATCTAACAGACCACATGCGATGACTAAATATATGGTAAAAGCATCTGTCCACCTCATGACAGAAGGGTGAAAATCCTGCCCACAGCCTTGCTTCGCCCCCCCTCCCATCCCTTCTCCCTACCCTCCCAGCTCCCCCCTCACTCCCTCCCCTCCTTCGCACTGATGGCACTGACTCATGAGTTTTCAAGCTTATTTGCAATTTATTTAAATATTGTACTTGTACTATTCGGCATATCGAAATCCCGAAGTGACCACGAGAAATTCATACAATTCTGCATCTAGACATTTGCTTAACTCTTGGAAGGTGCTGGCAAAATTTTGCACTAGGATGGTGGAAAGTTATATGATGGTAAGTTTTACTTCTGAACACAATTTATTTTCACTGCATTTCTGTACTATTACTCATCAGTTTTCTGTGTTTTCATTACCGCAGCTTATCTTAAAGTACAAACACCAGTGAAGATGATGATATACCATTTATACCAATTTAACCAATTTCCCGTGGCATATTTGGTTGCGGAATTTTTTTGTGGCCCGGGAGCAGTTATCACTGAAGTCGTATACCATAAAACACCATACCTTCAGACATTTTTTATGTGTTTTAATGAATAACTCTGTAAAATGGTGCAATTTTATCCCTGTTGGTGTCATGTGGTAGCCAGGGACAGAACCCACTGAATCCATATAATAAAAAAAAATCAGCCACGCTAAACTCGGTGATTTTTTTTTTTTTCATTTTCAAGTGTCCAAAGTTAGGAACAAATTTCCTACCTTCGGACAGCTCTTCCAAACTTCGGACATCGAGGTGTTTGCCCTTTAAACATGAGAATGAAAAATAGCACCTGTCTCTAGACACACTGGTCAAACTTCGGACACTTTAGAAGTTTTTAAAGAATGTCAAAAAAAATATTGGGTACTCGTGGCCCAAGTTATACATATATAAAGAGAAACATTCACAAATATCTTCTTTTTTGAGCTCATAATTTGAGATCACATTAAGATGCATTATATCACACTGTAGTGAGGTTTTCTGGCCACAAATATAACTAAGAACTCTTCAGAAACTTTTTCAGACGAAAAAATCATATAAAAATGCAATGCACATATTCCAAACTGTAAGGGGCACTGATCTCTTTTTCCTAAACAAAACTTCACTTAATAATCAAATAGCTACCTAAGTGACTCAACAAATGCATACTCAGATAACATAATCTAATGTTAAACACTTCGGACAGGTTCTGATGACACCCACGCACCCACTAACATGCACACAAAGCAACAGACACATGCACACACAGGCACATGTTATGTAGGCCAGTATAAATTACTGTAACTAAATAAATAGTATCATTACTGGTTAAGGCAACATACTGGCAATAACTCTGGTACTGGTAGTACTGACTATCTTCTTACAAATCTATATCAAATATTATTATCATTACTTAGGCCAAAGGTTCACATCTACATCAAAAATCATCCTTTTCTTGCAATAAAGTGTTGCTTCTGTAACACCTTCAGTATGTCCTCTTTATGTCACTGCTGTCATCAACCATTGGGTATACAAATGTGTGATACCCTGAACGTGTTTGAGAAACATGACATGTATTTCTGGTTTTACCCTAACAATGGGAGCAATATAATGCCTGTATCTGTCTTTCCTATCAAAGGGAACTCTCACAACTACCCAATTTGAGGGAACAACTTTATCTCCAATAGTCTGGGTAGAGATGACTGTCTGGAATTTATCTGGCTTAAGTAACTTGTATGTCCGAAGCTAGGAATTTTTTCTGGAAAATACAGAGATATTCATTAACAGTCATAGCACGATTATGCATGTACTGTATATATTTTAAAATAGTTTACTGCCCAGTACTTACAACACTTTTCCACAAATAATCATGACAATCACATTCTTACAACTGAAACTGTTTGTTCTGTGTGAACAAAGTTTTGCAGGGTTAAAAAATGTCTTTTTTTTTCTATTTGATTCATATTTTATTTTTACCTACACATACTCAAGCTACTTTAACAGGACTTATACATAATAATCTTTGAAGATTACGCTACCTACTCATATCATTATTAATTGCAAATATCGCACTCTCTTCCAATACCCTTGAATTACTACATTTTTTTCGCACAATGTCCGAAGTTTGGGCGCTGTCTGAAGTTAGGGTGTTTTACGGTAACAGATTTTCCAGCCATGGATGTTTATTGTTTATGCACTGATTCCTTGGTATTTAGCATTAATATGGACAATCCCATGTGTGTTTTGATAAATATGGCAGATTGACCTGAAAACAGCGCCAAAATTAGAAAGGGTACTGTACATATAATAAGTACCAGTAGGGTGTTTTGTTGGCTTTCAGTGTTTTTTTTTCCATGGTTTTCTTGGTGTTTAGCATTACTCTGGATATTCCTATGTGTGTTTCTAGATATGGAAGATTAACCTAAAAACAGTGCCAAAATTAGGAGGGGTACTGTACTGTCATGGTCATAAATAATCACCTATCCTCTGGTAACCCATCCCTCAGGCTGGCTCCTTTTTGCACAGCAAGTCACACTGGAGTAAGAGGGGCTGAGGGGAAGGGGCTAGAGAGAGAGATGGGAAGGTGGGTGGGGGGACGAGTGATGGTGCGGGAGTTAAGTGAGGGAGGGATATGCGAAGTTGTGGTCACACTATTTGTCTATTTTCTTTCATTCAGGGCATGCTATAAAGGAGTTAATATTCGGTGGATAATGCTGCATTGCACTTTGTATAGCGATGCAAGATAACAAGCTTTAGATAGGTGGTGATATCAAGGGCTGGCTCATGAGAGAAATATACCGATGTGACAGATCAAACATTAATGCAGAGCCATCCAGACTGTGTGGGCCCAGACTGTCAATGCGCGGGAGCCAGAGAACGAGAGGACACGGGCCCACCTCCTCCAGCACACCAAGGACGGGTGGGAGCGGTTCAGACGAAACCAGCAAACCATCAACAACACTGATTTCCTCAGTGCCGCAAAGACTGCAAGAGGTTATTGAAGCTTACAAGGGCTTTCCTGGTTGCTTTGGTTTGAACAAAGACAGTAAACACTGACACAGATATATGCTGGGAGTTTGGGTAGGATTTTGTTTCATTTTCCTTCTAACAGATTATGAGAGATATTGTAATTACATCCACCCACGTGCACAGACATCAAATACATTTACCTTTTATGCAGAATCATTTTAAACAGCCTTTTCAAACAGAGAAGCCATTAATGAGTTGACATGATGGTGATTGCACAGAGGGAGCATATAGCGAGAGGATGATCATATTTACTGAGGACACAGCTGTATTAAAGGTTGCATATGATATTTAATTCCAAAATTTAAAAGCATGTAATGGTAAAGGAAGTTCCTTACATAAACATTACGGAAGTCAAAGCCATCCACATTCCATTCTGCATCCGAAGTTAAAATACATGGATAATCATGAATATGTGGCTCCCTACTAATGTCTGATCTGTCACGTCAGTATACAGTATTTCTCTCATGAGCCAGCCCTTGATATCACCACCTATCTAAAGCTTGTTATCTGACGCTGCTATACAAGGTGTAATGCAACATTATCTACTGAACATTAACTCCTTTATATCATGCCCTGAATGAAAGAAAATAGACAATTATGTGACCACCACTTCGCATTTCATTCTCCTTCTCATACCTAACCTCCATCCCCTCCCTCACTCCATCCTTGCACCATCACTAGTCCCACCCACCCACCTTCCCTTCTCTCTCTGGCTCCTCCCTCTCAGTCCCTTACTCCACTGTGACTTGCCAAGCATAAAGGAGCCAGCCTGAGGCACAGGGTACCAGAAGATAGGTGATTAGTTATGACCATGACTGTACATACAGTAGTGTATAGGTAGGGCATTTTGTGATTTTCATTTTTTTTTTCCCCATGGTTTTCTTGGTATTACTCTGGCTATTCCTATGTGTGTTTTGATGTCTAAATATGGCAGAATGACCTGAAAACAGTGCCAAAATTAGGAGGGGTACTGTGCATACAGTACCGGTAGTGTACAGGCAGGGCATTTTTTGGTTTTCAATGGTGTTTTTGCATGGTTTTCTTGGTATTTAGCATTACTTTGGATATTCCTATCTGTGTTTTGATGTCTAAATATGCCTGAATGATTGGAAAACACAGCCAAAGTAAGCAGAGGTACCCAGTACTATACAAATGAGTTAGGTTTAGGTTGAAGCTTGGGTATAGGTAGGGTCTGGGTATAGTAGGGGCATCTTGTTCATTACCCGGACATGCCTTTGGTTCTATTACGTCAGATAATTGAGGGATTACTGTATATAATATATATATATACAGAGTGTACAGTACACACACACACACAAACTTTCACATCATCATCATCATCTGGACCTCTTTTCCCACCCTACGGCAGGGTGAGGCATAGCAATGTCCAGACAACCCAAATTTGCCCAATCCAATGGGCTACGCTTCCATTTACTCATCATTCAAGCCCCCAGAATCTTGGTTCTATTGGATATGTCAAAAACATTCACCATGTTCTGTAGCGTCATATACACGTATCCGATAGAGTCACACACACACACACTGTAAAGGTATGTTGCTACAAAAATGACTCCTTTAATTATGAACTTTTAAAACTACCTGTAGCTATTTATACATTATGCCTGCAGAAAATGCATAACTGGTAGCTACTGTTCACAGATACATAGAGAATTGGTACTTAATACCACATAGCCTAGTTATAAGTTATCAATAGTCTTACGCAACAATGATGATTCCTGCTACATGCTAATGATTTCACTGAGCTTGGCAGACGTACTGTAGTTATGCTTAGTAGACATGATTTTCCCTTGTCCAAACTCTTCCTCCTGGTATAAACCTGATAGCAGCTTTCCTTAACTATTTAACTCCGGGCTGTAACTTTCGTGACGCTCGTTAACCGCGGGCCGTCACTTTCATGACGCTTGGTGGTGATGGATCGAGCTGTGGGCCGTCACTTTCGTGACGCTTGGTGGTGATGGCTCGAGCTGTGGGATGTCAGTTGGGTGCCTCTGTTTTCTTTTTAAGTAGCCGGGGCTTTCAAAATATGAATATACTGTATATGAAAAACTGTAGGAGAATCCTGAGTGCTGTTAATATCACTCAGGCTAGTTTTGACCAATATTTTTAAAAAATAAGTCAGAGTGCGAATTACCACCAGATGGAAGTGCCAGGACCGCCTCACACAACCCCGCGGTTTAGGGGTTAATGTTTGTACTAAAGGAAGAGCAAATAAATTTTTTGAAAAAAGGGGCAGCTATATTTTATTTGAAATTACTGTATAAGAAAAAATGTAACTTAACAAAACCATCTTGGCCACAGCTTAAATGAAATACCTGTTACATGGTTTTCTGGGGGAGAGGGAGGAGTGAGTTGGTGGTTTTATCTGGAGGAATACATGTGATTTTGCAGAGAAATTGATGTCAGGGTCACATCATCACACATTCTACTAAAACTTGAATGTAACTTTCAAGATTTTTCGGCAACCAATTCAAGAAAATCACTTTCTCCACATCAAGCCTTGGCTGCCTCCAATCCTTACTTTGGGACTGTTTGATGGATTATTTATCTGCATTACAGATACGGTACAAAACCTAACAGAATCCAACCCACCCAAGAAAGTCATGTCTTTCGCTCTGATCTGGTGATTCCTTCGTCCTAACCTTGACAGTCATTAGAGCTACTGTACTTGGTAATTTTGTAGTCTGGCTCATAATGGCTGTACATTTTTTTCTGTATGATCTATGATATTTTCTCATCATATTGTGGGGGGGGGGGGTCTCCATAGCATTTCCTTCAGAAACATACCTTTATAGGGATTTCATGTTTGTCCTGAAAATTACTTCCCGTAAGCATGGCATTTGAATCAAGCTGGATCTTGCAACAGATATCTTAAAGTGACTTCCGATCATGCTCCCCCATCAATCTTTCTACGGTATTTTTTTCCAATTGTGCTGCTCACTGTCAACCGTCGTAGAATGATCCAATCAAGTAGCAGAAGGGAGCATAATAATAGCCCAAGCTTTGCTCTTAGCCAATCAGTGATATCCAACATCACAGAGGTGAACTTGGTAAAATTCAGGGATAATGTTTACAAAACCATAATACCAAATTCCTAAGGCACAGTAACATAAATCAGTTTACTGCAGTTTCCAGTCAACTTTCTTCTGTGACATTACCATACGGTACTTCAGCAAAGTAAAAATAAGTGAGATATTGTGGGGTCTCTAAAGTATGGCTATGCTGGCTGTTGCATGTTCTGTCCATTAAAGGCAATCCATTTTCATTTCTTGGTGCTGCATTATGGCTACTGACAGTAAGCTTTTCTTTTCGCTAGAGCATTATGGTTCTGATTCAGCCAATCACAGGGCTGGAAGTGGGTCTGTCAATTTTCAAATTTTAAATTAGTCATGATGGACTCTGCCAACAACTCAGGATGAGTGGAAATTGGTCACAGTTAGGCTTGAATGACATGGATCTATGTTAGGTTAAGTGGCATTTGGGTAGGTAAATGACTAAAATGGCCTGAAATTAATTCTTTGTTTATTTTGGGGAAAATATGGAAAAAAAAAGAAAAAGAAAAAAAGCTAGGCTGGGGTTAATGTATACAAGCCTTAACAGTACAGTATCGTACACTGAAGACCTCACAATCTCAGTTGTACTTTTATTTGTGGAAGAAACTTTAGAGGAAAGATGATATGGAACTGTGCAATGAACTGATTCACATTATTATTTCTTAAGAATTCGGTGTTATGGGTTTGTAAACATTTACCAGTACTGCATTCAGTTTCAACCCACATGTTCACTCACTCAAAAGTAAATCTGCCAGTTCAGAGAACACCTATATTTTGCAAATGGACTTTGCCGTGTTCCGGACGAATCCGAACTTTATTTCTACAGGAAATCAGCAGTTTCCCAGATACTATTTTAACTCCCCATCAATATTAAAACTCCTCTAAAGTGGGGAGGGCTTTGAAGATCTGGGAAAATAAAGAGTTAAATAATTACAAACTTGAGAAACTACCAACTCCCAGTAGGAATGATGGTGGTAATTCAACCGAAACAACAGGAACCATCGGGAAAAAAATTTGTCAACCTAAAATCACATCTGAACAAAACTGAATTAACCAAACCACATATTATCTAACCAAAAAGAACCTAATCTAAAGAAACTGGAAGTGTTGTCAGAAAGAGCAATAACACCCAATCAATAATATGAAACTGTACAAATGTCTAACTCAAGCATTCCCTTACCATACAATATTTGCCCTGCAAATCAATAACACCTATAATACAGGTTCACTAACACAATTATGGAATGAAACCGAAATAATATGCTAGACTCACTGAGGAAAGAAGGAGGAGGTTGATTTCTCAGATTTCGTAATAAGGATGTTCGTCAGTGTACACAGAAAACAAGGTTGTAAACAAGAGAAGGCAGGTGTGGGGGTAAAATCTGGGTACCACAATCTTCACTCTCCCTACTCTACACAAAACTAATCAATTAAGGAGCATGATTAATTAAGCAAAAGCCACTGGGAATAATGAAGGAAAAGTAAATAAGGTCAAGCCAGCAGTAAGTACGCCACCGGAGTGGATGATGCCTGGGTTTACCTTACCTTACACAGCTGCTGCCCCTGTGAGAGCTCCTCAAACGGGTGTCTACTGAAGCATCGTGAGCAGGCGAACAAGGCCGACATGGCTTACAGGTATTAGTGCACCCTGGAGAAAAACTTAAACTGGTTTTGTGGAGAAAGGAGCCGTTATACCCCCATACAACACACGGCCACAATAACTGACAGGATGGCGTCAGTGGTCCTTCGATGCCACACGCCTTTTAGTTACAAAAAGGAAACCGGTTTCATTTCATATTTATCCCTATTGCCATTAAAGTGAGCCATAAACAGTAAACTGATCATTGTAAAACTTCTCGTCAGGGTAAATGCATCATGCATAATTATATTAAAGAAAGTGAATAGATAACTGAGGGCAAGAGTACCAACCTTACCGCCGGCATTTAAACAAGATTGCCAATAGAATTTAATATGGCGCATCTTTCAAAATGTCACTAAGCACGCAAACTTGAAATTTCAATCCACATCTTAGCATAAAATTACGTTATGACCAAAATCGTATTCCTTGTGAAATGGTACGTGATAGGAAATGGTTAAATCCTACATTCACGATCCTCTCTTGTTACACTTTCCATCACAACTCATCCTCTCTGCCTCTAAATCTGTATGATCCTGTATCCAAATACTACCGGAAATTGTGACAAAGGACACTTATCTCTCTGGTAGGATTGGCTGGAGCGCTTGCAACTTCTTTTTCTGAACTTCCACCTCCCCATCGGCATTTTGGCCATCTACTTCCTCTTAAACTGGTTTTCTCCGGACCTCTACTTTTCATGTTTTCTTATATCCTTTCCTTTTTCTAAACTTCCCTATCTCCTTACTTTCTCAACTTTTATACCCTTACCAATTTCTTTACTTCCTCCAGCATTTCCCACTTCGTCCTGTTCTCTAACTTGAAATCTTACATACGTGGCTAGGAGGGGACACGGAACAAGCCTCGCATACGGGCATGACGGGCTATTGTAGGGTCACGGTCTGATTTACACCTTCCTAATGTTTCTTCTGCAAGCGTGTTTAATTCCGAAACTACCTATGACTGTTCTCCCGTGGAAGCTTGGTTCCTCACTTTCCTTCGCTATAGCGCGTTTTCTTCCACCACGCAAAGATATGCAAGTTAGTTCATGGCCAGATATAGACAGGCTGGAGGGTTGATCTAACTAGTAATCAAGGAGACTCATTCCTACGCTCCTCATCCCGTTTCATGCAACCACAACCTAGTATTTTAGTTCTGGGAATGGCCTAGTTTCAGTCTTGTAAAAATCAAATACACATCATCTGCATTTTTATATTTTAAGCAGTTAATGTGACATAACACATTTTTGTCGACCAAAGCTTTGAGGAAAGCTATCACTTAAGTACGCATCCACTATACAGAATGCATCAGTGACGAGGTTCAACCACTGTTTTTTTTTCTTATTTTTTTTTTTTAAGTAGTTACCTTGCTTTTTGTCTCATGACCTCCATATACAAGCTTAACGTAGGTATGGTCAGTAGCTAACACAAGCCACAGAAAAAAGTTGGGTAGGTTTGGACAGATATTCACAAGTTAGAGCCCAGTCAGAAAAAGACAGACGGAATCAAAAACATTATCTAACCACTGCAGTGCGTGTGCGGTAATAAATTAGTCTCATCATCACACACGCAGTAACCCAGTCAATCCGATGACGACTCTTTAAAGAGATATTCCTTGCTACTGCCAGACGATTTTATTCAGTTACAGGAAGAGTTTTCGAACAGGAGGAGTTCGACATTGCCTTCATTAACCCTTACACTATGAGATCTAACCTAGGCTGAATGAAATCATGTGGAGGTACCAATAACAAATGAAAAATGCGTCACTTAAGTGGAGGGTCCATGCTACCATAAAAGAATTATACTGCAACCAGCATCTACCTCCAGCACAGGGGTTAGTGCAACTGGTAAGGGTTGCCTTCACGTAGCGGCACCGACATAACTGGATGGCTCCACTGTCTGGTTGTATAAACGTCTCTCAAACCCTCCTCCTTATCCCCCGAAAGGAGGATGGTGGATTGCAGAATGGCAAATCCAGCCTGCATTCCACCTAGCTGACACTTCGAATAAACCTGGGACCACCACCACCACCATAACAACAACTGGGGTGGGCACTTATTTTGGCTTAGTTGGCCACTTTCATAATTCTTGGCAAACTTCCTGGTCATAATATCAACTGATTTTCCTTTCTTTTGTGTCTTTCTTTTCTTTTTCACAAATAGCCGTATCATGGCTTAAACAACCGAATACGGGGACGTACTTCTTAATCCTGATTAAAAGATAGACGATTTTACTTCTAAGAACCCCCGGGGTGAAGGAGGGTTACATACCATCGATAATGAAATATTTATAGGCCTAATTGGTATGTTTTCATCCGTAGGAAGTGGATCACTCAAATAATAATGAGTCGTGCTTGCATAAAATTCAATGAACCTTGGTTATGAGGTAGGTATGGGTCTCCATTGGTACTAATTAAACTCTTCCAACTGACTACATCTGGTGTTCCATGGAGCTGGAATGGGTTAGGGATGTCTGTCAAGTTACTGTATAGGATAGGCATCATAGTTATATCGGCACTCCCTAGTATCAGAGTAACGATTGGACGAGATAACTTCATTGTACATTTATGAGGTCATCAAAGAATCTGACAACTTAAAACCTAAGTTACTGATATTAGTCCAGTCTCTCTCTCTCTCTCTCTCTCTCTCTCTCT